>JABFYK010000284.1:0-16069 GCA_018849495.1 Termitomyces sp. T123_Mx157
AGACTATCGAGGACCTAACCAAACAAAGTAAGGTTAGGTCTGGGAATAAGCATTGAGTAGACTATCAAGGACCTAACCTCACTTTGTTCAGTTAGGTCTGGGAATAAGCATTGAGTAGACTATTAAGGACCTAACCGAATAAAGTGAGGTTAGGTCTGGGAATAAGCAAGAGCTACGGGCCCATGCCAAAGGCATGGACCATGGCTTGTCCTATATACTACATCACTAGAAATAATGACTAACATAACTACTTTATCTGTCAGCAGTATGTATGGAAGCTGGGCTAACAATTAATCTATACTGAGTAAGGTCCAAGCATGTGATTCATAAAAGGTGACTAATGGGAACAGAAAGGTGTAGGACATGACAGGCAGTATGTCAGATGAGCTAGAATTGTGGATCATTCTCAGACTAAGCCTGGAATAGAGTCAAACAGTCCTAGGAGGACCATCCCCTTACAGAAACTCAAGAGTCTGAAGCTATATCAGGTAAGAGATAAGGATCAGAACATCTTGTGCCATTCCTCTGTGAACCACTTTGGATCAAAACAGCTTACATAGCTGGGTACCATTTATGTGATCCATAAGTATGGACAGCATGGTGGCTCAGCTGGCACTATTGTGCTCCTTAGGGGGGTCACATGATCTTCCAAGTGCAAGGTTAAAAGTTCAACTCCTGGCTGAGTGCACCCATGTGGAAAATACCTTAGACACTACATGTGTTATTGCAATGCTGCCAAGCAGCCACCACCTGCACATGCTGACTAAGGAAGCTTTGCTTTGTTGAGCAGGCCATGGTGACCAATCAGTATGTGACTTGATGAAGCAATGTGACCACCACACTCCTGTCCAATCAGAAAGAGAGGATTGCCCAGTGGGACAGATTTGGAAGATGTACCTTGTTGACCAAGCATGTCCTAGTATGGGTGGGTGGGAAGAATAGGCATCAATAGTTTGATCAGGCTGCCAAAGTATTGTGTGGCCCATGGGCTGGAATCAGCATGGCTGTTGAGGTCAAGGAATGAAGATGTTCAATCAGCTAGCTATGACTAGTTGCCTGCATCAGGTCTGTCACATACTCTCCCATGCTGTTCTGGACATCACCAGGTTCATTCCTGGGTTCAATCTCCAAAAAATACTATCTGGATGTGGGGAAGGTTTAGAGTCATGGGACCAGACACATTAGCAGCAGATGAGTGGGAACCTTCTAGTGGATAAGTAGTATGAACTCTGATGGATCAAACTGTAGTAAAGTGGCTATGGGGCATAAATGAAATGCTTGAAAAGGCATTTGGCCAGAGTACCAGATAGAGTGTCCATAATTACCATTAACCTACTGTACCGCGGGAGCGAGGACACTATGCCCATGATGTTATTCACGTGAAAATAGCTCTCGAACAAAATAAAAGGATCCTTCATTCATTCATTCCATAAGTATGGGCGACAAATTACATTTTTTTTGTACGGACAAATCGTGAATGGGAGGTATGTATAAGGATACTTGTACGACTCTTTCTTCAGTATAGGACTCCATTCGTATTTGGGAGTACGTAGAACCCATTGAACATATCTTTGAAGTCAATAAACCAGACTACATTTTATGAGCCAGCTTTCGGAGTGGATTTCACCGTACACGCCACACCATCACCCCGACGACGTTGTACGACTGCGTACAGGTGTGGCCAGAGACGCGATTGAGTTTGAATCGATGCAGTCAATAAAGGAAGGAATGGATGACGCGGAGGAAGACGCAGAAAAATGATCTGGCGGTGTAGGAGG
Source organism: Termitomyces sp. T123_Mx157 (assembly GCA_018849495.1). Lineage (NCBI taxonomy): Eukaryota > Fungi > Basidiomycota > Agaricomycetes > Agaricales > Lyophyllaceae > Termitomyces > Termitomyces sp. T123_Mx157. Next base: position 1,779 of record JABFYK010000284.1, read on the forward strand.
TCGGACATGAGGGTTGCGATCGTGTCGAAAAAATGATTGGACTGTTCATAAGGGATACTAATCAGTTCCTTATATATGCATCAAGGTACGGTTGCTGCCGATTGACGGACCCACACCGGGTGCTAGTATTTTCAGGACGCATGGTCGGCATGCTGCACAAATAATCATGGCCATCACTCATTCAAATGGACAGTGTCTTTTAACCGTGAAATATCGGATCTCTCCTGTTGCAGTATCATCAATGATATCCGATGACCACAATCACATAAGTAAGAACGGTAGCCCACACAACAGACACGTGAACTCTCATGGTAGGTGCCCCATTGCCTTCTGCTGCTGTGGTGCTAATCGATGGGGGAGCTGTGGTACTAGCAGATGTGGGAGCAGAGGTCCTTGTATCAACAGTGACGGTTTGTTGGACGATTTTGCTTGTCGATGGACTCGGTACCGATAGGGTAGACAACTGTGTAGATGTCGAGGAACTTAACCCCGCTGGACTCCTGGCCGACGTCGTGCTAGCGGATGTGCTAGTTGCAGGGGGATTCGTTGGGCCACTAGTCCCTTGGCCTGGCAAAGTAAGAATGGGAATACCAAGACCATGGGCTGCACACTCTTGTTCGAGTTCTTTCGACACGAGAATGAGAATTGAACGATAACGGAAAAATATACGGCACCAACTCACCCTTTAGTACAGCTTGGGCGCCGGAGTAATCAGTCGCATTGAGAGCACTACCGAAGCAGACAAGACAATTGTAATATTGGCTTTCAAACGTAGCTGTGCAGCATTGCTGTGGGGTACAGTTCTTCGATTCGGACAGAATCACATTAGACAGACAAATCTAGTATGCAAAGCCGAGACTTACGTTAGCTATGGCTGTATTGACGGGATCGCAGGCCGATTTGCATTGGCTTGGTACATCTCCGGGATTGTCGCTTTGCCGAGCGTTTAACAGGCCTGCGTCATGAGGATAGCCTATCTGCTTGATGACCACGTGTGCACTACCAGGAAGAGCCGAAGTATATGCAAATCCCCAGAGTGCTCCAAAAAGTGCCGTGATATAGAACATCTTCAAGTTTGTCTTGCACCTGGAGACGTTCAGGGAGAATCGGGATGGTGATGGTAGGGGCGAGGAAGTGCCCCGCTCATCACCGTGAAACCTCCAGCGGAGCGGCGATGAACGGCACTACAATCAGTCGGGAGGCGTGGAAAAAGAAACCTTACTTACAATGCGTATTCTACATAGGGTAGACGCTTGTGGATGTCGAAGGACCTTCACGTACTTTGAGTCGACGCTAACTTCTATCAGGATCATTTATCGCCAAATCGGCCCGCGATCTGTGTCGAGAGCATCATGACGAGATGTTTAATCGAGTAGGAATGCCTAGGATGGAAGACTTATGCCTCAAATATATAAGTATCGGTCAAGAACCCACGTTGATGCATGTTGGATCCTTCGATCATGGTCTTAGATACAAAACTATATTCTTGACAAGAATCGACGGCCATTTCAAACTGTAATAGTACAGTCAGGACGTATGTATCTTCGTACAGTCTCTCGTGTCGCGATCTTCCTATCAAAAATACCCGATAACAACAATCATGAAACTAGAAATGGCAGCCAAAACGACGGACTTGTGAGCTCCCATTGTAGACATCCCATTGCCCTCTGGCGCCATAGTAGTAGTAGGCACAAGAGCTGTGGTTCTCGTATCAACGGTGACGGTTTGTTGGGTGAGAGTACTTGGCAAAGGAGGTACTGGTAAGGTAGGCAAGCGTGTAGATGTCAAAAAGTTTGAACTCGCTGACGACATCCTGGTGCCAGTTGCAGGAGTCATTGAGCTACTGCCTCCCTGTCCTGGAAAGAAAAGACTAGGAATACCAAGGCCGAAGGATGAACATTCTTCCTCAAGTTCTTGGTACACAAAGACATGGGAGTCGGAATTAAGTACACATCGTAACGGAAGAATAGACCAGCTCACGATTTATCACCGTTTGGGCACTCGAGTAATCTGTCAAGTTGATAGCGCTACCAATGCAGACGAAACAGTTAAAAAATTCTGTTTCAAAGTTAGCTGTGCAGCATTGCTGCGGGGAACAACTCTTCGATTCAGGTAGAGTTACATCAGGCAAATAAGCTTAACGAAGAGCTCAAACTTACATCGGCTGCGTCTACCAGTGCAAGAGGAGACTCGCAGATCGATTGGCATTGACTTGGTACATTGGGAATACCAGCTTGCCGAATCCTTAAACGGGCCGTGTCACGAGGGTGTCCTATCTGCTCAACGACTATGTCTGTACTACGGGCCGAGGTGTATACAGTGCCCAAGAGCGCTCCAAATAGTACCGCAGTATAAAGCATCTTCAGGGTATTGGTCTGGCAGTCGGAGATCATCAAGGGAATGATGATGGTAATGGTCAGTAATTCGAAGTACCCCTACATTGTGAAAGCTCTAACAGCTATAAACGCCGGAATTGGACAACGTGTGGAAAAAAGGACTCTGCCAGCCTCAAAGACAGCGCTCGCGATCCATCAGAGCAAGAGTTTTTTCGAACCGTTTCGAACCGGCCCACGATCTGTGACCCGTGACATTGAACTTGAGTACCATCCACTTCGGGAAATTATGTAGAAATCTGGACAAAAGTTCCCCACTGGGAAATTTTGTAAGCTGTTTCTGGAGAAACACTTATCAGAAACACTTAACCTGTTTTTAACAGGTGTTTCTCCAGATTTCTACACAATTTCCCGAAGTGGATATCACCAACCTCGTAGTATGTTCTGCTCGAAGAACTGCTCCTTAAGTATAGATCTATTTCTCTATTCATACCTGAGCAAATTACTGTGTAACCTAAGGAGGTGGATAGCCTGTTTTCCCACAATCTCAATTGTCCAAGCGACTCGAGTTGGTCGATACAACACAACCGAGTCGAGTCTACATGAAACATGGCTCGAAGGCCTGCTCGAGTACTATTGTATGAGAAAGCCGTGTGTGTGTCAAGTGATGATCGATGAACCGTGTATTTGGCCAGTTTGGAGTATTGAATTAATTAAACAAATCCCGGTGGCAACCTAACTGTATGTCACTTCAGATACTCCTGAACGTAACTGTGGCATCGCATTGCACATCTTGTGCAGAGTGATAATGCCGATTGTAAGGTGCATTTACTACAGTAACATCAATTTCAGAGCAACTCAGATTTCGTCAATTCGTATAGCCGGTTGCAGATAATTAAGCAGTATGGGTGAGGAAAAAAAAACTTGGTATGCACAGAAGAAGACTGTTGTCCATAAGATGTGAAACTCGCATTACTCGTATACCTCAGACTAGAGTCTTTTTCAACTATACTTCAATCAATATCCAAGAAGGGAGGATATATATATATCTTTCGGCTCTCTCAGTGCAATCGCTTCGTTAAAGATACTCGATAGCCATAATCACGAAAGCGAGAGTGGCAGCCCATGCAAAGGACTTGTGGACTCTCAATGTAGGCGCCCCAGCCGTAGTACTAGCGGATGCGGATGTGGAAGATGTGGAACTAGCAGATACGGGAGCTGTGGTATTGGCAGATGCGGGAGTTGTGGTACTGGCAGATGCGGGAGCTGTAGCGGTTGTATCAGTGGAGACGGTTTGTTGGACAATTGTGCTTGAAGCTGTAGATCCTGATGGTACAGGTAGCTGTACAGATGTCAACAAGCCTAAACCTGTTGAACTCGTTACTAGACTATTGACCAACGTCATGCTAGCGGGTGTTGGGGCAGTAAACATGCTAGTCGCGAGAGACGTTAAGCTGCCGTCTCCTTGGGGTGACAGGGTAAGAGTGGGAATATCGAGACCGGCGTCTGCACACGCCTGCTCGAGTTCTTCAAGCACAACGCCATACGAATAAGAATTACTCATCGCAGTGGAAGAATAAATATGTCACCAACTCACCATTTATGTTCACCTGGAAAATCGTGAGGTTTGTCAAACTGAGAGCGTTGCTAACGCAGACGATGCAGTTAAAATATTCTATTTCGAACGTAGTTGTGCAGCATGTCAACGTGGTGCAGACCTTTTATCCAGGACCACTTTACATCAGGTGCAGAGTTAGTAGACAAAGATCAAGCTTACATCGGCTATGATGGCATTAGGAGTATCGCAGGTGGATTCGCACTGGCTTGGTACGGCTACAACGCCGTTTTGCCGAGCGCGTAACATGGCCATATCACCAGGGTGGCCTATCTGCTTGACGGCTACGTGTGTACTGTCAGGACGAGCCGACGTATACGCAAAGCCCCAGAGCGCTACAAATACAAAAAGTGTGGCGGTATGCAGCATTGTCAAAGGAATATGCCTGGCAGTTGGTGTGGACAAGGGGATAGTGATGGTGAAGGCCAGAAAGTGCCCCACACGTGAAATTGTACCGTTGGACTGGACCGGGGATGATGAACGCGTGGAAAAAACTCCACGATTCTCTGGCTAAAAGTGGACAAGTTCTCATGGCGCGAACAACACTTCAACTATTCAAGTGGATGTTGATCATGGGAGCCTTCAAACCGGCTCGCGAACTATGGGCAAAGAGGTTAGGCTGATAATAGACGAGTGGGTACCGATATCATAGGATAACTCAGAAAACTCGTAGTCTTCCTGACAAAGATCATCCTGCGACATTTTCGAACCAATATTTGGCGAGGGTTAGCGTCAGTGACAATTCCAAAAGTCTACATACTTGAGATACTGTACTGAATGTACACGCCACTAAGTTCTTTCTATGGGTCGGTCGTCGAAAACCCTGAGTGGCAAGCGAAGCCTCTAAAAAGGAATACGTCAGTCAGTCGCCTTCTGGTGTACAGATACATGTTACAGTGGAATTCTGTGGCCCATAGATCAGAGATTATTGTATCGTCAATGAAGGAAATAACGAGAATGGTAATAGTAAGGACCCCGATTTTGCAACCGGGATCAACCGTCTTTTCATCAGGCGGATCATGTAAATTCTCAGTCCGCGGTTCTCGGTCACTTTTTCAGTCAATACGACAAGGACTAAATAGGTTTGAATCTATAATCGTGATGACCGAGCTCTCGGTGCATCTTGAGTGGATGAAAGAGGCTATGAAGATGGTAAGCGATACGTCTAATTGACCATTAGCTTGAATAACGATCAACAGGCAGAAGAGGCACTAGCTGGTGGCGAGGTGCCTGTAGGTTGTGTTTTCGTAAGGGATGGGAACATCATATCCCGGGCGAGAAATAGGACCAACGAACTACGTAACGTGTGCACAATTTTCAATTTTGCGAGTCAACCTTGAGTATATCATGAATGTAGGCGACACGGCATGCTGAACTTGAAGCCATCGATAGTATTCTGTCCGATAAGGTACTTACACCGGTTGTCTCAGAATATCCTCTTTCTACGACTACATTGTATGTGACCGTTGAGCCTTGCATGATGTGTGCTTCTGCCCTCCGCCAGATGGGTATAAAAGAAGTCTTCTATGGCTGTGGCAATGACAGATTTGGGGGCTGTGGAAGTGTACTGGGAGTGAACAAGGAGTCAGTACCAGTGTATCTTCACAAAAATATTTGGTGAACTAATGTCGTCGGAGCAGAATAGACCATCCCGTTCACCCCTCTTATAAAGCAACAGGAGGCTACATGAGGGAAGAAGCCATTATGATCCTGCGTCGCTTTTACATCACGGAGAACACAAATGGTGGGCGTGATCATTTATTCAAAAAGTCAGCTCAATCATCTCTTATCTTAGCTCCGGTACCGAAATCCAAAGTGAATCGTGTCTTAAAGACGGAGATATTGCCTGAACATATTCCATAAAGAGTGTTCGAAGGAGCATCAATGGATACCAGTCATCGATGCTGGGAAAGATAGCGGCGGCGGCGTCGAACTGAGGGTTTGGGAAAGTGAAGATAATGAGGAAGTGTTTGGGAACCGAAAGGGATCACATGGTGTTCAAGGGCGAGTGCGTATGGCAGATGGTAGGGTAGAACTGTTGAGGAAGGAGCTGAAGGGACTAAGGGGCAGGAGACGAGTGAAGCAGATTTCGCCATTAAGTACTGACGATCAAGCAGGAACTTATGCTCGCCCTTTCAAGCTTTCAAGACCCAAGGCCGGGGACGAGTCAATATCCTATCGGCGGGGTTATCCAAGGGATCAACGGGTTCGACTCTAGCGTGAAGAAAAGAACTTACTGGACCAAAACAGTACTTTCGCACACGAAGGCGATCATCATGTGACACAAAAGGACCGACAGGGCAGCCGGAAAATCGCATCGAACAGTCACCGAGGATTCGAGCGGTCGGCTCTCAACCATGCCGAACAATCATACAACTGCTCGCGGAACTCCCGCGCAGATACGCCTCGCTACTCATACAGCTGCACACAGGACATTGTCCTCTAAACTATTCAGACTTTTTAAACAAAGGCGGTCACGCCAGTTTGCACAGCGTGCGGCGACGCGACCGAGACGGTACACCACTGCTGAACTGCTGAGCACATGAGGGATACAGACACGAGCTCTACGAGACAGTGCGCCCTGGACCAGGACACCTTCAGCACCCTTCTATGTAAGCGACTGGAAAGCAATGAAAGCCCTATTCACGCGACGAGAAGATTCGAGAGATCCTACGGAAACCTGATTATTACTTCAGGAATAGAGGTCGACTTTACCTGGGCAAAGAAGAAGAGGACGAAGTGGTAGCCATAACGCGGGCTGCAAACACAAGAGACACCATATACCATACTGATCTTCACTTTACCCAGACTTGCCTCATTCGGGCATAATATCGATTGCAGGCGCAAATCGGGTGTTCACGAAGTGACCCCCGAACAGTCTCGATTGACCTAATTACGACTACAGAACTTAGCGCAGTAGTAACCAATATCTGACATGAGGTGTCGCTCCACCCAACGGGTTCTAGGAAATTAAGAAAAAATCACCCACACTCGAGTGAATTTTGGCCACTGCCAATGCCTGGCGTCGTTGACCGTCAAAATGCCTTCAGACTGCAGAAAGCACACACCGGCATAACGTAGACTCCGTGAACGTCGTACATACAGTATCCGTTCCATAGTTGTCATTACAATACGCATCTATGAAACCACCCACCAAGAATGATCCGTACAAGTAATGAAACGAAAAAATTGTCCAGCTTACTTGCGATCTTTCCAAACTAAACCCAAAGACTGAGCAACAAATCCCCATTTGTCTGCTGCTTCCTTGATCCTAAGAGATCGATATAAGTGCATCATTGTAATGAAAAACTGAAGGGTCGGGATGGTACCTTTTCTCAGTAGATTTACCGGCCCCGTGCCCAGATTTTTTGTCGACGCGTAAGAGCAAAGGATGTGGGTTATGAGGCAAGGTATATTGAAGAGTCGCCGCGAGTTTGAAGGAATGCATAGGGACGACACGGTCATCATCTGTAAAGAACTAGCATGAACGCAATAAAGACATCGGGCTGGTTTCAACTTACGGTCAGCTGTCAGTAGCAAAGTCGGCGGCAATACCCTATCGGTAGGGACGTTGTGTATTGGGGACAGAGGATAAATGAAATCAAAATCCTCGGGTCTGTCAGGGTCACCATAATCAGAGGTCCACGCCTTCCCTACAAAAGTTCATGCTGAGTTCAACATCCTAATCAAACTTGTCACATCGAAACCCACCAATGGTAAATTTGGAAAACTGGAGTAAAAGATGGTCAGCCTTTCGAGCTCAGAATCACGGAGAGATTGAAAGAGTACCTTAAGAAGATCCATGACCCCTACTTCTGCTACAGCGGCACCGAATGTGCCTTCAGGTGCACGGTTGATACAGGCTCCAACAAGCAAGCCTCAAGACACACATCTCAACCAAAATACACGCGACGACAAAAACAAGCTCACCTCCGTTCGACCCACCATTGATGGCTACCTTTCCTGCTCCGGCATACTTGTTCTTGACAAGATGTTCTCTAACATGAATCTTATAAATCCTTGGTTACACTTTGAAGTTATTTTGGATGCCCACGTTGCCGCAATGAAATCATCAAACACGTTCACCTATCGATTAACCGAAATGAGATCAATGAATATGCGACATCTTCGCAAGGGAGACGAACCTTCTTCTCCCTGATTCCTGCTTTGTGCCAGTCTTCTCCAAATTCTGCGCCGCCTCTGATGTTGGGTACCGCAAGGATTGCACCATATGTCTGCAGAAAAGTGAGGATAGTGGGACTAAAGAAGGGATTTATGGATATGCTGAAGCCTCCATATCCTATGACGAGTAAAGCGAAAGTAATTATTAGTTAGGTACAATCGTCAAACTTTGCCTTTCGAAATGGCTTTACCGTATTGGATAGCAGGCGCGGTACCATCGAATGGAGTTGATTTATGGCGAACAATGAACATCGGAATTTTTGTGCCGTCCTTGCTCTCGTACCATATCTATGTCGAAGTGTAAGGAATGAGAATGATCGTAGGATAGAACATACTTGTTGAGACTCGAAGTCATTAGGATCGAGTCCATGAACTTTGGTAGTCCGGTAAATGCTCCAACGTTGCTCTTCGGGTGCCGTAAAGTCGTAACGCGCCACCGTTCCCGGAGTGTTGAAGCTAGTCATGGACACGAAGAAATGAGGTTGACTTCGTCGGGTAGAGATGGAGGCGGCGCCGACGAAATCAGGTGCTAGACGAGCGAGTTGAGCACCATTCTTTGCATATAGGTAGATTTCGTCCTTGACCTAATGACTCCTGAGTCAAAAATATCGGGCGTTCGAAAAGAGACGCACATTCCGCTTGTAGACGGTGACGAAAGTATCCTTGTTGACAAAGCCAATATCGGCGAGATGGGCATCCTTAATCTCCGGGATGAGGTCGGCGAAGACCGGTTTTTCCTTGGAGACATCGATAGTTATAACTTTGTATTGGGGTGCATCTGCATCAGTCTTAACATACAACAATGAGCCTTCAGTCGCGATGCTATCCGGAAATCAAAACACAGATGGATAACGTTTGAATCTTCAGAACGTACATGTCATACTCGCTTTCGAATTCGTTAATAATTTTGTTCCAGTTGATGTGAGGACCGATCTCATTTTCACTGAGGTCAGCAATCCATAATAGGTTTCTCTTCAGAGATGTCAGCTAGAGCAAACATCTTGTTCCATAAAGGCACCTACATGAGAACTGTCTTTGGATGTATACAATATGATGTATTTGCCGTCATCGGTAATATCCACGCCCCACATCCATTCGGGATTTTTTTTATCGCTGTGGATCAAAATATCATCCGCTGAAGTAACGGTCAGTTTCTCTCGGAGTAAAACTTACGATAGTGTACTTACACTGTTTTGTTCCCAATCTATGGTAGTAAACCATGGCATCGACATCACCGCCTGTTTCGATTGCATTTTTAACTTGTTTGGGAGCCGGGTAACGCTTCAGATACGACGTAAAAATAGTCCCAATAGCCACATCACAAAGCATACATACTTGATAGAAAAAGCCCTTGGAATCTTTGGACCATTTGATGGACGAAAATTTGACATGTTCGATAACGTCTGGGAAGCGCTCGTCGTCCTTTCCGGATGCTTTAGCGACCTCCGACAGAGGGAAATCTGTAGACCGGACGAATATCGTTGAAAAATCGCTTCCCTTGAACCACTGGTCACTTGATAGTGTATACACGGTGAGAAATCAACACACTGAGTATGAGATACCATAGGCAAAGTATTTTCCACAATCTGAGAAGTCATATATCGTAAGCGCAGCGGTACCATCACTAGTCAGCAGGTTGGGCTATGAAGCAGACTATAAGTTCTGACGTCTCGTCAGATACCCAAACCAGGCTCACGTCAAAAAACACCTCTTCGTCTCTGCTTTCTCCACGAGAAAAATCTGGCAGAGTATTTCCTCTGGATCGATAAAGAGCTATGAAGACGAGTCTTAGATATTATCCCGAATCCCGAGGGTCTATGCTTGAACTTACTCGATTGGGGCTGTAGACCGCTATTATAGAACCAGTACCAACGTCCATCGTCGTAAAGCGTTGGAGCAGAAAACTAGAAAAAATATATACGAGTCAAGACAAGAATGCGTGCCGCGCACCTTTGCATAGTCCATGTTCGAACGGAAGACATCTTCTAGCCCTTGTCTATCGGAGTTCTCGTCTAAATAAGCTCTCGTAAAAGTCTCTTGCGACGTTGTCCACTTATCCGTTTCGTCAGAGTATTCCTCTAACCACTGGTACGGGTCCGACACGCGGACCTCGCCCTTCATAGCACTTTTGTATAGATCTACATGGTCTGACCGACGGGTCGGAGGGTATAGATTTGGCATCCAAGGCGTCGGGGTCATGGTTATAGTAGATATGGGACGAGACAACAGAAGAGCGACGCGTCGAGTTCGGTACAGAGACCGGAATAGAGCGAGTAATGGGCGTTTCATACAAGATAACCTTTATATGGAAGTCGGAAGTCGAAGCGGAATACCTTAATTAGGTAAGCAGTGTTTCGCGTGTCCCATTCTTCGCTTGAGGTTACTCAATATCGATTTATATTTTGCGCCCCTAAAAGAAACGTGCCACAAGCCACAAGGCCACAAACATGCTGAGGATCTTCTGACACGTGGAGTTACCGGCATGGGGATTAATTACATGAAATGAGCTGTCACCACGTAGATCGGGTCTTCTCTGGTTGCAGCCATTTCTACATACTCTACGGGGAACTTCAGCGACCATCGTTTCGTAATCATGGACATCATCATAAGCATGAATAATCTCTAACTTGGCCCGTTACATTGTTTAATTCATTATCAACACATCGTTGGCTCTTAAGAAAAGCAAATCACCACACAGCACAATCATCTGAGATTGATCGATTTTTGGCCCGGAAATCTCTGCAGCTTAAGGCCTAAGATTACTTGACCAGTATATTGGTTTGTGGGAACGGGCTGAGGGAAACGACCGGTCCGACCGGAAAATATCGCAAATTCCGCTGTATGAGCGCCTGAAACCATGGTGCGGCGCTCCTGTTTATAACTCAAACACTAAATTTCAAATGCTCACCTGGAGGTACTCATGCCATGCTGCACCCCAAAAATTTCCTGGTTGCCAATTGACATATTAAGCTGAAATTAAATTTCATGACAGAATAGGGGTTTGAAGATGAAAATACATGAGCAGTGCCTTGAATATGATTGAACGCCTTTTCTGGACTGACACAGAGCTAGTAGTGTATGTGTAACTGGTGCCAACAAAACTTAAACTTATGATACTCCCAGCATGCAAACGTAAGGGTCCTCTGTGGTTTTCACGGCGTACCGGTGCAACGTATAAACGATAGAGATTGTCTGCTACAAGACTGTTTGGCGGGACACCACAGGCGAACTGAGCTCTTTGTGTCCAGTCCGGTGCTAGACAAAACATCTCCGACGAACTGTTATACGGTAGCCAAACGTCATGATTGCCCCTGTCGTAATACGAAGCTCTCAAGTTTCTTCTACCTGTCTCTCCCCTGAATCATCTTTCTACCGACTGGATGCATTATAGATACATACTAGTATACTTCGCGAGCTTATCGCGCAATCTTATCAGATAGTCCTTGGGGAACGTAATCCCAAATGAGCTCGGAGAAGCTGCACCCAACCCCATCTACCCCCATTCACGAATGGTCATCTTCTTGCTTTAGTTGGATCGGCAGGGGCAGGAATGACTTTTTAAGTCGATGAACTAGCGAGAGAAGCTTTTAACGTCCCGATCTTCCCACTCCCCACATACTATCTCCCGAAATACCTCATAACCACACACGATTATGCGATGACTCCCCGTCAGAACTTACTGCGCATTGGATACTCCAAATAAATCATACGCTGAGATGTGATAAGATTGTTTTCTGATCTCTCAGAGACTCACGATCGTGGCGGGAGGATAAAGGAATGGACTTGTTTTCAACGAGTGCTGACTGGGTGGATCACGAATGTAACATTTGCAACGCTCCCACGTAACGATGTTACCCTCTCAAAGTATCCATAGGCATGTTCAGGGTAGCCCATGACATACATTCTGGCCGGAAATCAGCTGACCAGACGTGTTATCCATACCAAGTGCTGAGATAGGATGAGTATTGTACATAGGGGCACAGGAACAGCTTGCGAAATCGAAGCCACCACGTATAGCGCCATGTGCGTGACGTCGGATGTTTTAATTCAAAGAAGGCATTTCATGAATGAGGGAATTAGAAGAGTCCCATCCTTCCCACACAACCTTGCGTTTCTTCCTTATCGTTTCACTGATGCGATCTATGAAATGGTTCTTTCCGCACAATCTACCGAGGATCGTCCATGAATCTCAAGGTTTCTCGTTGCAATCAATGAAATCCTAGCGTAGTGCAAGGTTCCTCTCAAGCGTAGAACTTGGGATTGCGGTAGGATTGGGCCGCAAATGACACAATACGCCACTGGGCCAATCGCGAACGAGATGGAGGGCTTGAAGCTTCCAACATACAAGCTACACGTATCATTTGTAAATGTAACATGGTCGAGCGCGACAACGCTTCCTTTGGAGCTTCAGTCGAGGTCTAAGCACTAGTAACCATCGATTTGCGATATCTTGACACTGGCGTAAATTTGAACAAGGTAAAAAAGGTATCACTCATACTTAGTGTCTCGTTTACTATAGATGCTTCAAGTTAGAACATCAAATTATGTTACTACGGGTAGCCGATCTCTGTTTCCAGGCTCTCCAACATCACACAAGCGATTCTGGCGGAGCGCAGCATGGTAATGTCAAGAAAGTAAAGGTGAGCAATTTTTGCCCCAAATCTGGACCATTGATACGGAACCGGCATCATACTGCACACCACGAGGAGTTAGGGAAGCGTTCTTGGAAAATATCATCTCACACTGCTTGTGATGATTGGTGAGAGAACATATATGTGCACCATCATACCCGGATTAAGTGCTCAAGTATTTCCCAAATGATATCTGGCGATGATTTCTGGCACCCGCCTCATAGTTTCTTTCTCCTGTCATTTGGATGTAACATTGTCGGTAAGCAATGATTGCTACATTTATATACTTATTTCTGAACGTAAAAAATACTGCATCGAGACTCGAATCGCACCTTTGAGGCCTTGGACCCATCAACGTCCGTCTACGTGGTGACAATGTGGAAACCGGCTCAGACATGAGGCAGAGAATGTATCGGGTCCTTCCATCTGCTTTATTCAAACACACGATGGAATCCAGCTACAGTGGAAAGCTGGGCTGTGTGTAGTGATTGCTGCAAGAGGATGGTAGCCGAGGATGGAATATTGGATGATTGTCGTATGGATATCAACAGTAAATCACCGCTCGTTCATAGGGACATCTGCCAAAAAGATGTTCTTAACAAGTTTTGTGATGAATTTACATAGTGAAGATATCCAAGCTGTCCCACTGATAATTTGATTTCAATCATCCTCTGGACAAATTGCAAAGGATTCTTCCGAGTTGTGAACACATGCAATACAGGTATAACACAGCGTTGATCATAATTATATCTATATACTCATTTATCACCACATTTCTCCATGAGATGTTGATCATTGAGGAATATGGGTCCAATTTATCATAAGGACATGTTTCAGAAGATCCTGACACTGGTTGTCATATTAGGTCAATAATAATTCATCAATTACATTTACAACCACATGCTCAACAATACAGGAATGAATGTGACTGGTTATTGAAAGCATTTATACTATATATAAACATTGTATGTAAAAATCAAAATGACAACCACTATTGAAGCTTTGTGAGAAGCATACTTGGTGTTTGTGCATGGCTCATTGAAGCTAAGAAAAGAAAAGGTGCAGTGTAATTTGAAGACAAAGTGGTTGCAAGAGCAATTTGGCTGCTGGCACTGGTTGTAAGGGGACAAACACTCTGCAGGTAAACCTGGCAGGAGCAGGCAGTCAGAAGCAATGAGCAAGAGTCAAAGGGGCACAAACTGTAAGGGTGACCTCTGGAGGCTGTGGCTAAGTCACACAACTGGCAAAGGGATATCCAAAGTCTATTCAGTATCTACAAGAAGTTCTAGAGTTCTAGCTACTCACCTGGCAGAGGGAGATCCAAAAAGAACAAGTCTAAGGATCTCCAATGCCAGTGTTCAGAAAATTTACTCTAGAGCTTCTGGAAACAACACCCAACAACAAGCAAATCTAGAGTCCAATCAAAAAGTGGAAATCCACCATAAATGGCCTTGATCTCCAGACTCCCTGCATGTGACCACATACAAATACAACCAAAAGATAGCCCTTGGTTGAAAGTACCTGTGGATC
>JABFYK010000285.1:0-15885 GCA_018849495.1 Termitomyces sp. T123_Mx157
CTGTGAAGCCCAGTAAATTCATCCCCCAAGGGAACATAATATTTGTCGTGAAATAGAAGCAGGAACAAAGGAAGAAAGTAGTGTGGGAATAATCACGTGACCGCATTGGTTTTGTTTTGTTTTGTTTTTAAAAAAACATCCGAGCTTTTTCAGGCACTACTACTGTGAGCAGTGCTAATCCCATCGACATAGCTCCAAAAGTCCATCCCATTGGCTGAAAACCCCATTCCAGTTTCCAATACGTGAAAGAGTCCTGCTTCTTTAAGCATAGCCATGAAACTGGCACGAGATTCGGGGTATACGAAGGTGTGCAAAAGCTCATTGCCCTGCGAGCGAGAATCAATAAAAGCTGAAAATCTGACAGTTGCAACCTACATGTAGACGCAAGATAGGTATCAGATATTCTTTGAGCGGAGCTTGCGACCGTTCCGGAGTATCGGCAGAAACAGTGGAGACATCAACCTCGTTAGCTGTCATGTCACCTGTTAGTTCAGAGGGCCGGGCCTTGCCCTTGCCCATCTCACTCGGCCGCTTTGAAGGATGGTCGTGAAGGTGGTGCGCCAACCACAGTTTCCACAATTCGAGCTTTCGGCCATCTCGGACCAGATATTTCATGATTGAACAATACTTTTGCCAGTTACCTTCAACATCTTCCTTCAGCCACCCCGAATCAATGTCCAAAAAGTTATGGGGAACATCAACTTGACAATCATTGACGAGATGAGAGAATGAGGATGCAGCTGACTGGTGATACCAGACGGTCCTGGTTGAAACGCTGGATGTACTCTGGCCCTCAGGTTCATTATCACGTACTTTCTGAGGTCTCGCCGGCCTCATCATGAGCCTGATCCATCGTCGCCTACGCACCCAACCTCCAGCACTAAAAGAGCCAACATCTGCGCTCCATTTATGAGCGCGGAACACCCAATTGTATTCAAAGCCGTCATGCTGGACTTCTCCTGTGTCGGAGCGCATGTCAATCATCCAACACTTAGAAACCCATTTCCAAGTACCGTCAGGTAGGGGATAGTCTTCCAATGAGATGCTCGTCTTTTTGAATGAAGGAGACGCGTTGGGTATGGTGAAGGGGGGAGGATCGAAGGGAAGCAAGCTGCGTCGTGAGTAGTAGGGAATAGAAAATAGAGTTATACTGATGGATCGTCAAATACAGATAAAGGTATTCCAAGATAGCAAATTCACTCACCCCCTTTGATTTTCGTAGACAACTGCCCATTTATATTTGTCAGTGAATTCCGAATTATCCAGAAAAGTAGAGTCGAGAGATATCCAATTCGAGGGGCCAACAGTGATATGCTGCGCGGAAGAGGGTGAAGCCTTAGGATGGGGGCGGGACTTGAGATTGGGAAGGGAGGAAAAGCGGCGAGACTTCGCAGCAATGCGCTTGCGAGCAGCATTGGCAGCGGCATCGTCAGACCTGGAGGTACAGGGGGGTGGTGGTAATGACATGATATTATGTCACACGTCACAATCTCCTTCTCTAAATCCAGCTCGTTCGTTACTTCCATTTGTCACAGTAATTGACCTTCGTGCACCAAGGGTCCTGACCTCTTCCTTTCCTGCATGCCCGAATTGCTGGCGCATATCCAGTCTACCACATAATTCCAAGCACTACGAAATCTTTGGTCTTCCCGTTGAGCCAAACCCTTTTGTCATCTATCTCCCCACTCCTGAAGGTACCATGTCATCCTGACTCCTGGGCTTCCAAGGGCGTCATATGTTTTCATTTTGTTGAATAGCAAATGCTGATGTGCTACGCAAGAATAAAGTTGAAGTTGCACAAGCTCTCTCGACATGTGTCAGCGAGGCCTATCAATGCCTTCTGAAGCCATCACCCAGAGCAGAGTACATCTTGAAAAGCTACCACCTGCAGACCAGATTGATAATATTCAATTTATATCTTGAATCATGCACGCAAGAAAGATGCAACTGAAAAGTCGCAAGTAGAGAAAATGGTTGAAAAGAACACACACCAATTTGTTTCATTTTTCTGCCATCATGTAGTCTGACCGAGTGACCGAGTCCTTCTGTCTAGGTGAGATCCAAGAAATAGTACAATTGGGGAGAGCGTGATGGAAGATAGGCTGCTTTTACAAATAAAAGTCTACACATGCCATTCCTTACCTTTATCCTACTGACAATAATGTTGTTTTACACTGAAAGCGAGCGACGTTTGTGCTATCATGAGTCGTGTGGCCATTCCCAAGTTCTGAGGGTGTGGTAAGGTAAAAAAAGCATCTATGCATCTAGGTGGTTGGTTACGAAGCATCATGAGAGAGGAGAGAGCAATGAGTCTGAACAGAAATGCCATCTCTGGAAAAGGTGGCAGGAATCAGCCTGGAATGTCTACGCGTGTGACCTCAAAGGATATAACTAGCTCACCTTTGCGCTTTGTATTATCTATAACCACGCAGCCGTCAATCCTTCTTTGAACAGCTGCAGAACAAACATACAGGAATCTAGGAGCCTGATCTTCATATTCGCTGATAAAAGTGACGCTTGCATAGAGGGACCGTGAAACCGGATAGTTACAGGTCAATTACAGTGACGTATATGGGCGCGATGGGTTGGGCGATCGTGAATTTCGGCAATATCCGACACCGCGTGTTGAATTTTTTGGGTTACAGTGTCATCTGTTACAGTGTCATCTGTTCTACATTGTCACCTCCTTGCATTATTGTTGGCTGTCCGCTTGTCTAGGTGCGCAATCTTGTGAGTTGACCATCGATGATGTTTTATACTATTAATTGCAGGCTTGTTCCATTCCTTATGAGACTTGCTCTCTTGTTACGGCAAAGGCATCGCCTCATGCAACTTGACCCCACCAGAAGCATCATCTCTTCGACATCTCAATCAATCAAGCGACCTCTTTCTCAGCAATCTGTAGCTCAACTCAAGCCTAAATCCTGCAAAGTGCCTCGCATTGATACCTCCGACACCTCAGCTTCCTTTTCAGATTCAGAGCAGACGAAAGCCTGCGAGAAATCTCCCTCTGCGTCATCTATGGCTCCCCATTCATCCACGCGACAGGGGCATCGCAGTTCTCGCCCCCATCCCACTGCATCAAGTACTTCCCTTCGGCCTCCCAAAAGACGAGTCCCAACGCCGACGCTGCGGACACTTAAAGGTCCCATGCATGACGAAGCGCACATTCGACATACACTTCGTCCTTCTCATATAAAGCCTACACACGAAGCCACTCCGAAATCCAGTCTAGGAAACATCGCTCACCTTGCCTGTAACAAGGTGCCAACATACAAATCTATGGAAGGACATTTATATGACGATACAACTGGCGAGGTGATCAACATCTGGCGGTGAGTTTGGTGTGACCATTGTTCACCACATATAGACTCCTTTTTCCTGTGATACAGGACAACCGTTACGCTGCATCTAGAACCACCGGTCGTTGGAACCGGGGATTGTTCCACGAGAAAGGAATCAGAAAGGCTTGCAGCTCTTTCCGCTGTTTATAAGCTACATGCGCTCGGTCTAGTAGGTTTTCTGCTCATTCGAAAAATACAGTTTCAAATAGTCACTTCAGCTTGACAACGTTGCAAAAACTCTGCGGCCTAAAAAAGTTGATCCAATCGGGATTACGCTTTCCAATGGGGATGTTGTGCATTTCGAGCAAGCACGTAATTTCATGGATTATTATTGCCGACGTTACAACTTCGGCAAGCCTGACATAACTTTCCAAGAAACAAATAAAAGCGGAGGTTGGGAGGCTATCATAACTGTCGGAGGTAGAAGAATCGGTCTTGGATCCGCTAAGACCAAGAAGGCCGCACAGGTCTCATGTTATCTCGATGTGACGCAGTATCTGGAAAGTTGTGATCCAGAGCTCTGGAAAACATTCGTCGAGGCAGCCAAATCTGGCGCGGACCTCGGTTTAGCTCCAAAGGTCTACTTCCAGATGAGCGATAGGCTTGATGATGAACTTCGCGACCTAAATGCAGACATAAAGAAAAGCAAGTTGTATCGGAATCGACCAGCTGTTGTATCTTCGAAGTCTACGGACGCTGGGGTTATCGTTACGCCCCGTTTTCCCTCACGCAGGAATAGTCAAGAGTTTATGACAGCCAAATCTCAAAGATTACTGGACCGCTATCGAAATTATCTTGCCGATCCCGCGATGGAACGAATAAGGAATACAAGGATGTCTTTGCCTGTCTTCACTCGTGCAGACGATCTCGTCAACCATATCCAGGACAATGAAGTCACTATCTGTATGGCTGCTACAGGCTCTGGAAAAACAACTCAAATTCCCCAACTCATCCTGGATTCGTTCATCAAAAGTGGGAATGGTGCTTCTTGCAACGTCGTCTGTACGCAACCTCGCCGTCTAGCAGCGATTAGTGTTGCAGATCGTGTGGCAAAAGAAAGAGGGGAATCCTTAGGAAATTCGGTCGGATACCAAGTTCGATTCGAGGCCAAACTACCGGAGGAGTATGGTTGTATCACATTCTGTACCACAGGTGTGTTTCTGAAACGCCTTCAGACTGCCCTGTCTGGTGGATCCTATCCTGGGAGCCGTAATCTCGACGCCGTGACCCACATCATTGTTGACGAAGTTCATGAACGTGATGTTGACACAGATCTCTTACTTGTCGTGCTCAAGCGGCTTCTAGCAGACAGAAAGGCGAAAAACAAATCTCTGAAAATCATTCTCATGAGTGCGACAATCGATCCGACATTGTTCCAAAACTATTTCCTGGATGACAATGGTCAGCCTGCGAAAGTTATTGACATTCCGGGACGGTCTTTCCCAGTTACAAAGTATTTCTTGGACGATTTTGTACCAAAACTCTTGGAGGGACCGAGCAAGTGGATCCTTCAGCAGGATTCTGTCATTAAATATCTGAATCAGGAACTCGGGTCAACCGCTGCAGCATTGGGAGTGATGCCTCCCCGCAGCTCAGACATGGAGAGAGAAGCTATCGAGCTTCCTTATCCTATGATTGCCGCGACAATATCTCATGTGCTAGAGTCCTCTGATGATGGACACGTTTTGGTCTTCCTTCCAGGCTGGGATGACATTGTCGCCATGCAGCGCGCATTACAAACCCCGCAAGGACCCCTGGGTTTGAGCTTCTCCGACTCATCGAAATTTTCCATCCACTTGTTACATTCGACAATTCCCCTCGCTGAGCAACAAGTCATTTTCGAACCTCCACCTGCGGGCGTACGTCGCATTATTCTTGCTACCAACATAGCTGAAACCTCAGTCACAATCCCTGATGTCGTATACGTCGTAGATACCGCGAAGGTCAAAGAGCAGCGGTATGATCCCGATCGTCACATGTCGTCACTGGTATCCGCTTGGGTAGGCTCATCAAACCTGAACCAACGAGCAGGGCGAGCTGGACGCCATCGATCGGGCGAATACTATGGTATTCTGAGTCGTGCCCATTCGGAAAGTTTGAACCCTTACCAGACCGTCGAGATGAAAAGGGTGGATTTGAGCAACGTCGTCATGCATGTGAAAGCTCTCAACTTCCCTGGTATGGCTGTAGAGGAAGTACTGGCGGCCACTATCGAGGCACCTCTCCCAGAACGAGTCGCCGCGGCAATGAAAGATCTCCAAATGGTTGGAGCTCTTGACGAAGAGAAGAACCTTACCTCATTGGGCCGTGTTCTCTTACAGCTGCCGGTCGAGGCGCAGATGGGTCGCTTAGTGCTTTATGGAAGCTTTTTCCGCTGTCTAGATCAGGCTTTGACTCTGGCTGCTATCTTGACGAACCGAGATCCTTTTGTGTCGCCCATGCATCTCAAAGTAGAAGCCGCTGCCAAGAAGAATTCCTGGTCCCCACAAGAATTCAGGTCAGATGCCCTTGCAACTCTACAAGCATATAATGCATGGTGGGCATTACAGTCTCGCGGTGATTATATCACCGCGAATAGGTTTTGTATGGATAACTTTATTGCAAAACCTACGCTCCTGATGATTCAAAAAATCAAGGGGCATCTTCTCCAATCCTTGTATCATGCCGGTGTCATCGATGTGTCTGCAGGCGGTCTTGTCGATGGCTCGAATACACAATACGCCGTTCCACCTGAACTGAACGCGAATGGCGATTCGTTACCTCTTCTGGCGGCCCTTATTTCTATCGCTTCTCAGCCGAAGTTCGCAATACGCGTAGGAGAACGGACCTATCGTACATCCATAGACAAGGTTAGAATATTCATCTTCTACTGAATGTATTAATGCTTACGCTACGCCTTCATTAGACGACCTTCATTCACCCATCAAGTGTCAACCATCGAAAGCGAGAGGTTTCGGATCAAGAGTCGGGCTCTTCTGGTGAAAAACAGCTCTATGCGTACACAGAAAAACGTCAAAACATTTCGTCAGGCACTACCAACCCACAGACTTTCCTCGTCACGACCACTCGTCTGGATCCTATGACTTACATGCTTTTTGGCGCGTACAAACTTCAAGTGACAGAACGCGGTCTTGAATGTGATAACTGGTTGCCTATAGTCGGCAACCTCGATGCGTTAGACGATGTATCACATCTGAAAACTTTGATGGAGGCATGTATGCTCAGGGTATTTGAAGGTATCACGATGGGAAGAAGACGTCGTCGAGGGACTATACCAATAATGCCTCGAGAGGTGGAGTCTGGCGATGAGGACGAGGACAGAGATTATTCTCTCTCGCGCGATGAGGTCAAAGAATTAGACTTAATGACTCGAGACATCGTGCGAATCCTCAATCGTTACAGCGAGGAGCGGATGGCCTCTCAATCACGTCAAAACTCGCGTCCAGCGACACCAACGGGCTCACCGTCCGCACAGCCTACTCGTATGCCTGGCTCGGTTTCAGGATATTCGACTCCGACCATCGGTGGATCAATGTCTAACTCCAGGCCAAGTACTCCCAGCAGATTAAGATACTTCTGATAGTTGATACTTTCTCTAATACAATTTTTGCCCTCCTGGCCCAATCTCGACAACGGTTTTTGCATAGCTTGACGTATAGTATTGTTAGATAATTAGATAGGCATTCTCCAACTTTTAAGGCAGTCCAAAATGTAATAGCAATCTGGGGTCATACATTCAGCCACGTGCACCCATGTAATCATGCAAGGAAGTTGACTCTGGTTTTGGCACCTGTTCTAGGCCAGGCGCAATTCCAGGTGCAATTTGAACTTTTGTCTTCTGATTGCTCCTCTTTCATAACTCATTCATTTCGGTTATTCAGGTGCCTTAGCTTCCTCCATCTCTTTCCTCCTGGCGTCATGGCCACCAGCATGCGTGGACTAACACAGGTCTGTCCTCTGGTTGATCGATGTCTGAGCATCTGATAAGGACTCAGTTCATTGCAGACATACGCGGAGCACGTGTACGAGACTTGGAAGAGAAAAGGATCAATAAGGAGATGGCGAATATTAGGAAGAAATTCAAAGGTCTCTTGTCCTCAATGCGTTTGTACTACTATTCTTTAACTTCGAGGTCTCTTCAGACGGCAATCTTGACGGCTACCAAAAGAAGAAGTGAGTCTCTTGACTTCTGAAAGTCTGTTGTGCTCAACAACAGCTCAAATCGAGATATGTTGCAAAAATCATATTCACGTACATCTTGGGATATAAAGTTGACGTGGGCCATATGGAAGCTGTAAATCTCATTTCGAGTTCAAAATACAGCGAAAAACAGATAGTGGGTATCGTATGGGTTTGTATTACCCAGCTCTGACATTCATCAGGGGTACCTTGCAGTCACCTTGTTGATGCATGAGAATTCCGATTTCTTGAGACTTGTTGTCAATTCCATCCGCAAAGATTTGGACGGAAACAACGAGGTTGACAACTGCTTGGCCCTACACGCGATTGCAAATGTTGGTGGGAGTGAAATGGCCGAAGCATTAGCGGAGGATGTTCACCGTTTACTTATTTCCCCGTGTGTTGTAATATCTCTCGTCTTGTCTGGGATTCCTTCTTACTTTGTGTTTAGGACTTCTCAAACATTTGTCAAGAAGAAGGCAGCTCTAACGTTACTTCGTCTCTATCGAAAACATCCTGATGTAATTCCTGCGGTTGAATGGGCCTTGAGGATTGTGTCTATCTTGGATGATCCAGATTTGGTGATTCAATCGCTCATGTTCGCATACTACACAAGTCAAGCTCATTTGCTCCCCAGGGTGTCGTAATATGTGTTACTAGTTTAGTAATGGCTCTAGCTCAGGATAATCTTGACGCCTACGCAGTGTGCTACACGAAAGCGGTGGATCGTTTGCATCGCGTCCGTGTATTCATTTCATTATACAAATGATACTGATTGATCGTTTCCAGCTTTGTATTGAACATGAATACTCTGCAACCTACGCCTACTACAAGGTTCCATCTCCATGGCTACAAGTGAAGCTCCTCCGCTTGTTACAATACTATCCTCCGTCAGGTAGGAGATGCTGAAGATGCGATGTACTATCAATCTGATAGAACGCACCATATCAGAGGATCCGGCAATTCGTTCCGTCCTCCACCAGGTTTTGCAGACAATCATGAACAACAGTGCAGAACCTACGCGCAATGTGCAGCACAACAACGCGCAACATGCTGTGCTTTTTGAAGCGATTGGTCTTTCTATTCATCTAGACAGCGCCTCTCCTCTAGTTGGGACAGCAGCCGTTTTACTCGCTCGCTTTATATCTTCCAAGGAGACCAACGTCAGGTATTTAGGTTTGGACACAATGGCTCACCTCGCAGCTCGTGCAGAATCTTTGGAGCCTATCAAACGACACCAGAATACCATTATCATTTCCTTAAGAGACAAGGACATATCTGTTCGTCGTCGGGCTCTGGACCTTTTGTATAGCATGTGCGATGTTGACAACTCGGAACTCATTGTCGGCGAGCTTCTACGGTACCTCAAAGTCGCGGATTATGCTTTACGCGAAGAAATGGTTCTAAAAATTGCTATATTGACGGAGAAATATGCCAGCTCGTACAAGTGGTATGTCGACACTATTCTGCAATTGATTAGTGCGGCCGGCGATCACGTTGGAGACGAAGTTTGGTATCGTGTGGTCCAAATTGTGACAAATACAGAGGACCTACAAGAATATGCAGCTAGGGTTGTCTTTGAACATCTCAAAGCGCCTTCTACTCACGAAAGCTTGGTCAAAGTGGGAGGTGACTTTTACTCGCTATTTTACATGATTGGTTCTTATGAATTTGACAGGTTATATTCTTGGGGAATACGGACATCTTGTTGCTAATGAGCCCGGCTATAGTCCCGTAGAACAATTCCAAGTTCTTCATGCGAAGTCCCAATTCTGTGTCGCTTCCACTCGATCCCTCTTACTGTCCACTTATATCAAATGGGTGAATGTATTCCCCGAAATCAAGCCTCAGCTTCTCAACATTTTTGAGCGTTATCGTCATGTCCTGGATGCGGAGCTACAGCAACGTGCTTGCGAGTTTTATGCTTTAGCATCAAGACCAGATGATGACGAGTTACTTCAAAACGTTTGTGAGGAAATGCCCCCTTTCCCACCCCGGGTGAGCGCCCTCTTGGGAAGACTTAATATAAAGCATGGTGATACGGAGGATAAAAGAACATGGGTTCATGGGGGAAAGGAGGCGAACCTGGACCGAGATGCGATGAAGCGGAAGGCAGAAGGTAGCGCTCCGATCACTGGGGCCAGCGATGATATCATTGGCTCTCTTGCTGGTTTAGATTTATCTGACACGGCGAAAGAAGCGGTTGATGCTACAGTGGCTCCTGCATCTTCAAATCAGGCTCCACGCCTTACAGTCGGGCCCAACATCAATCAATGGTTTGACAAACTCACGTATTCCGCAGAGGGTATACTATATGAGGATGACCAGGTACAAATTGGTCTCAAATCCCGTTATCAGGGGCATTTGGGCCAGTTGGCTATCTACATTGGAAACAAAGTATCGGCACCCCTAACATCGTTTACGACGGCGATCCACCTCAGTGACTCCGACGCTCTCTCTGTCACGTTTGCAAAAATGCCCCCCAGCATAATTGCATCTCGGACACAAACTCAACAACTTCTACATGTCGAATGTAAACAAACATTCTTGACACCTCCCATCCTTACCGTTTCTTATTTGGCTGGTTCGCATCAAACCATATCAATCCGATTACCCGTTGTCGTCACAAAATTCTTTGAAGATGTCAAGCTCGGTCCGTCCGACTTTTTTGAAAGATGGAAGCTGATTGGCGGACCTCCTCGAGAGGACCAAACTATATTTCCGATTACTCTCAATAATTCCGGTCAACTAGATATGGTTAAATACCGACAGATTGTGTCCGGCCATCGACTCAGTCTTCTCGATGACGTCGATCCAAACCCAAACAATCTTGTTGCTGCTGGTGTTCTACACATGTCTGTTGAAGGCAAGGTTGGCTGTCTTCTACGTCTCGAGCCCAACAAGGAGGCTAAGGTAAGTCTTTCAGCTATTGACTTTTATATGGTTGAGTTGACCCGTATGCTTCAGCTTTGTCGCTTGACTGTGAGAAGTACCTCAGAAAATGTTGCAACAGAAGTTCGCAAATCAGTACAACATCTCTTGAAGGCAGATTCGTAAATTTGTCTTCGTATATTACGTACATGCAACCACTGACAGATTGATTATTATGGGGATTTTGGGAAACCTTCTTGTTTATGATATCAATACCTCACAGAGTATTTAACTATCGCCGTAAAATGGCTTTAAGATTAAAGAGTTCTCGCGCTCGCCTACTCGTGGGATCAGCATCGATCGGTTGTGACGAGAGCCCGTAAGATGGGATTGAATCAGTCGAAGTGGACTTGAGGTGCACACGCGTATGTTGTGAATCAGGAGGATCTGAGTTATGGATAATTATGCATGATGACGGGTTGTAAAAGGGACGGCTAAAGGGCGAGTTTATGTTAACGGGGGACGGGGCAGTGGATGGCCGGGTTCGAGGTGGCCCGTGACTGTTGTAACCTAGAGCGAGAACTTGGTCAGGGGAGAAGTTGTAACCTGTGGAGTCGCATGGGCAGTAACACATACCCCGAGGGGAAATCAGCTGGCGATCAGACAAGATCTTAGCGCTTGATTGGCTGACTCGTAATAAAGCTTGCTCTTCAACATCCAAACATTTGGAGTAAATCTCGTTCAATTTCTGATCAGCAGGGTCATAACGCTGGGAGCGCGCCTGAAACTCCGCAGAATTTCGAATTACGGCGGACGTTATAACAGCCAAATGCCGCGGAATGTCCAACAAGTCCGGCAACCGTGGAACAGCTTCTTTATCCAGGACACGCATTGCCAAGGAGCGTCGGTGAAGGTAAGTCTCAATTTCAAGCAGTTCTCGTTTGTTGTTAGAGACTTGGTGGCTATGTTGGTCTTGTTTCGCGGTGGAGACCACCAGAATGTAGTCAATCATGGCAGGCGTCCTGTCGGAAATAAACCCTGCCATCCCACGCATGTATTCTTCTTTAAAATTCTTTTTCAATAGTACGAATCAATGAAGACAAAATAAGATAGGTGCGTGAAACAATTCACTTACTGCAGTGGCGGCGGTATTCAGGTTTGCCAAACTTTGCAGAACCTTAGCTATCAAGGTGAGACTACGATGTACTTGTGGAGAGGGTATACCTGTATAAGATAAGAACTTTTGATTCAAATTCATGAGATAGATTTTACTACCCAGGTGAAACCCGAAGAGATGGGGATTGAGAATAGCCGGAACAATGAACCTGAGAAAGCAAAAAGCCGTCACACATCTATATTGCATATTTTTGTGCGATTCCTTAGAGAGTTCTGATCTGAATCTCTTCTCGACAAGGACTCTTAGAGTCTCGAAGAGACAACGAAGCTCCCTCGGGTATTGTCAGTCTTTTAGATAAATGACAATCCTGCGAGACGCACTGTGGGCACTCTGTCCTCACGGCATAGATCTGGTCCAGGAACTCATGACACCAGGTGGTTAGTAACTCAAAATTTCGCTCGATATCTTTTGAACCCTTGCTACGCCGCGCAGGATCTACTTCAATAGCAACCTTGTCTCTGCAAAGCTTCCGAATGACGCCTCCAACGCTAGCCTCTAGGAATGCCTTCCCATACCAGTTCATGCATAATTCCATGACTCTAGACAGGGTAGTATTTCCTCGGAAGAGAGTGTTTTGGGCTGTGAAAATACCTCAATACTAAAAATTGCCAAGTTCGATTTCCAGGCTCACCCGGCGAAGCTGCATTGACTTCACGAGCAGCGAATTCTTGGACGTGACTAACCGCCACATTTTGATCAATAGCGAGAGACATTAGGCATGGTGAGATGTTTTTCATCTTAAGTTTGTTCTCAAAGTCGTCGATGAAATCCAGAAAGTTGCGAGAATTCAAAGTCTACCATTAGACTGAACGGTGAACGAGGCAGAACCACTACAAGTCTTAAAGTACATACCTGAAGAAGCGATGCATAAGCCGTTTGAGGAAGGATGATCTCCCTGCATTCAGTTGAACAAATAAGCAGTTCAGACGTATCATAGAGAACTCAACTCGTTAACACGAATTTTGAGTCGTAGCTCACCGACTTGGAAGTCACTCGCTGTAGACCCGCTATGAAGAATGGGAAACCATCCTTCGACTACCTCTCCTCGACGGAAATGAACTAGTGGAATTAGTACAGAACCTAATGTTGTGGTCTTCGCCATTTTCTTGTCGCGCCGAATCAGCAAGACAAGGGAATCAAACGGAGGGAGATCGGAAAATGTGAAATTTTCAAGCCAGTCTGGAGATCCAATAGCCTTTTTCCCTGAGGTCCGGCCACAGAGAATACTATTGAGACGCACATGGCAGGATACAGTGAAGTCGTCAGATTCGCCAACATCTCCAGGTAATCCATTTTCCGATAGTTTGATGATACCCAGACCCCGACCTTGCACCACAGTCAATTCCAGCTGCCGCCACATACGATAGGAGCCACCGTCATTAGGAAAGGGAAGCCGCCCATAGATTTCTGGTACAGCGTAGGACCTGAGAAGAACAAGCCAGGTATTGCAAGTTTCATTGCTCGAGAAATGAAGATATATGGGTTCAGCTGTGTGTGTAGAAGTCCATCGTTGGCCTCTAGAAGAAGTTTGAGTAGGCATGACCCCAAGAAGAACCAAAGCTGACCCGATACAGTAAATGCTCAGGCAATCCTTCTTGTCGAACAATGACACGTCTGCTTGACGTAAATCAGTTTGATTTAGAAGGTGAATATATACTGTCTGATACAGCCTGTTCTTCTAAAACAGACTGTAAGTATCTCATTGGTTGAGAGAGCCAGGAAGGAACTTACGTCGAGGTAGATGTTGAGAAGACATCGTTCTCCTTCTCCAGAAAGCTTGCACGTAGCTGGCCGCCATGGGCCTTCTGGAAGCCCTTTCGACAAGGTGAGCCAACTGGACTTCTCTACTAAACTCAGTATCTTTGAAGCTTTGTGATGCAAGCAAGACCTTGCTCACCTTTGACCTTTTTCTCTTCTGGCTGGGCACTAGCCGATAACTCGAGTTTTTCGCGCCGTTTACGTGGTATCGGCTATGAGATTTAATTCGTTGATCAAGACAGTCAATAGTCCTCTTACCTTAGGCAGTGCTGAAGCGGCAGCAGTGGAGAGGTAGAGTTCCACAGAAACAAGAAACTCCGGAGTCATAGGTTCGAGAGAATCCCAGCGTTCAGACATACAACGATGTTAGAAGAATTCAAAGGTAGCGTCGAAGATTAGAGGATTCACACCTGTGGAACTGCAGTAACTGATTGTGGCAATGCCAGTTGCTATCGAACGGAGTTATATCACAAAAGCAAATCCGTTACTCAGTGCTCAAAAACATGAAGCGATTCTTGATTTCAGTGCTATGATCTATCTATTGTACTCGATACATAGAATAGCCAAGAAAGGATGCATGGCCAATTAACAGGCACCAGGTATATTTGTGCCAGCCATGGTTGCACGGAACTAGTTCTAGTTTTATTAGCAACCAAACTCGTCTACAAATTAGTACCAGAATTAATTTCCAAGGGTATAGTGCTCGTGATCATATGGTCTCCTAAGTTTGCTTTCACTCCGGTTTGGGCCTGTATGAATCATAAGCGATCGTACCATGAATGAGAAGTTGCAAAAATTACCGATTGGCCTTGCCATTGGCAAGTCCATTGGACTGGGGGAGTCTGCCGGGGCGTTTATACGTTTGCAGATAGAAATTGATGAATAGCCCAAGGTAACTCGTTAGAAGAACACAACCGAAGACGGCAGAACCCTCTGAACCAGCACAATCGCCGATAGAAGGAAGGGTATCCGGAAAGTACGCCACGGTCATATGAGAATAGGCTGGAATAATACTAATTAGCGTAAGAATCATCCATCTGGATTGACACCTTACTTCCAAAATACACAAGAACAAGGTCGATGACGAATTGAGTAATTTGCATGCTCGTCAAGTATTTTTTCCACTAAAATCATTTATGAAATAGAGCAGCAACTTTTGACACGTGCACATACCCATATCTTAGCACCACCTGCGGTAGCATAGTAATAATAGTCTGAAAAACCCGTTAGAAGAAAGCCTTATAAGAATGTTGTTATTCATATACTTACACATTACAACATGAACAGCAAGATTGAGAACAATGACGGTCCAGGACTTGATGAGCGTTATATATGAATCAGAAGCACACCTCAAAACTGAAATTGAGTTACTAACAATGCTGGTTCGGCCATTCAGCTGAGAGTAGCAGAGCAAAGCCGTAGCGGAATGATGAAAAACGTGAAGAAACTCTGTTTACCGATGAGCAAGCTTTGAGTTCAGGTGATCGTGACATACGCATGGGTTTCTTTTTAAGAGCAAGGAAAACGGTATCCAAAAGTTCCAAGTATTTAAAATAGTAATTGATCATGTAGTAGAACTCCATCCTCTGAAGCACCACAGATCAGAAACCACGGCGCGTAAGCATCCAAACACGTACTGGGGTCCAAGACGACGGTGCACAAATGGAGTTGAAGATACCGTCATTCCAAATTATGGGCACGATCTCCTCCAACATGAGAACAAGGAGAAGAAGGCTGCCACTACTGAGTATGACATTGTGTGCTTGAAAGAATGGAGTAAGCTTGTAAGCTGGTTGATCTTTCATGAGGGCCTTGGTCCCAAAAATGACAACGAGATAGGCCGTGAGCGCTGCCAGCACGGCAGGAGTGGTTGAAAGCGGAGTTTTTCCAGGTACATAGCTCGTCAGATGCGTTGGAAGGGAGAAAGGGACATATGCCAATAGAAAATCAGCGAGAGGAGCCATGAGTGGTCAAGGAGCGAACAAGTCGTAAATTTTGCGAAATGAATTATGTAGAGATGGATGTCACAGCCGATGTCACATTCACGCGATTTCAGGTCAATCATGTGTTTACTATTTGCTATATATGATATCCACCTACGCTGAATAAATCAGCTATGGACACACCTGTGAGGGCACGCCACGTTGGACCTATGTCACTGTGCTACTGCATCCGTAGCGGCGATAAGCGCCAATCCCCGACTCTGAAAGACAAAATTAACAAATATTGTAGGGCTGTTTATTGTACAATAATTGTACACAGGTATACGTTTGACAAGACAATGGAGATGCATTATTCAGCCTCCATGTCCCTCCATGTCGTTGACGTTGGCTCGTTTGTGGTTGCGTTGGAAAATCGTCGTGAGCGTCCTCATGAATACGCTTAGTGGAAAGCAGATAGGACGCTTCTGATTAGGGCTGCACACCGTAGCCGTATGTACGGGCTCACGGCAGCCGTAACACGGCTCCCGTACCGTACTGTCAAGGATTCAAGTGAACCCTTGCACGGCACGGTTACGGAGGTTTAGGGGCCCGTACTGAACCGTTGATTACGGCC
>JABFYK010000286.1:0-15847 GCA_018849495.1 Termitomyces sp. T123_Mx157
GTGTTGCAAGCCTGGGAGACGATCCTCAACTCCTGTCCGCCATGCCCATCGTATAAAGGGATATGTCATCCCACTCTAAAAGGCCACATCCTCTGTGCATTCAACCTAAGTGCCGATCGGAGTTCTGTTCGTCGACCGTACAATCTGCTTCGTCTCGCTTTGTTCGCCCCTGACTGTGTCCTTTGGCGCGCCATATTCAATGTCCGCCCGTACCATCCATGAATTCTCTCTTGTTTCACGCGCATTCTGAACATGTACGCCGCTTGAGAAGACCATGCCTCGACCAATGTACCGATCCCAGAGTTCTGTTCGTCGACTGTAGGCCACGCTCTGTTCGCTTCCTAAACTGTGTCCTTGTATATGTCCCTGCCATGTTCTGAGAACAAGCGATAACATCATGCTCGAAAACTTGTTGCCTCATCGTCATGTACCCGTTTTGTTCGCTTGTGCCATTTTTTCCTTGTCGTTTCCTGGTTTCATCTTGACCGTTTTTGTTCGCCTGTGTTCCCTTGTTGTTGTATCATCGTGATGTACATCTTGTTCGCCTGTGCCATCTGTTCCTGGGGAAGGGAGGCGCCTAAACAACGCTTTCCTCGTGCTCCCTTGCCGCTGGGCCCTGGGCTTAAGACTCGTGTCCAATGAAAACGTCGATGCCGATCTTCGTTTGATTTGCACAGTCGAACCAAATGCACGTTTAAATTTATAGTTTAGGCGTATATGTAGTATATTTCTCGCATTAGAACACTTTTAGAGATATCAGACAAGGTACAAGACTTGTAGACGCAGCTTCGATCAATCGTGCTGTGGCAGTGCTTGCGACTATGATTAATTTTACTTCGGACCGACTTTCTTACACACTACTATCATTTCGCTGCCTCACATGAAGAGAAACCAAGAAGCTGGCCCTTCGCGACTGGGAAGCTCTGACGCTTCTGATCTTGGAGACACAAATCATAGTTCAGACGAAGAGAACGTTTCTGAATCGGGCGACCTGGGCGACGGCATAGATACCGGGAGCTTCTCTAGGCCTCCTGAGAAAACAGTAAAACCCCTTACGCGCGAAGCATTGGAGGAGTTCAAGAGAATTCAAGACAAGGCTGGGGTCATCTATATTTCACGAATACCGCCTGGGATGCGTCCGAGCAAGGTGCGGCATCTCATGAGTCTGCATGGAGAGGTTGGGCGCGTGTATCTACAACAAGAAGGTTTGCTGACTCTTCCATGTTGCCGTAACTACTTCTTACTTTGGATAGATCCCAAGCGTGCGTACCTGCGGAAAAAATATACCTCAACGAAAAAGGCGCATTATACCGAGGGTTGGGTCGAGTTCAAGGATAAGAAGGTCGCTCGACAGGTTGCTGAGATGCTCAATGCACAGCCAATCGGTGGGAAAAAGGGAACACGCTGGCACGACGACGTCTGGACGATGAAGTACCTGCCGAGGTTCAAGTGGAATATGCTGACCGAGCAAGTCGGTAAGTATAGAGCCATATCATGACTATGACCTTGGGACCGACTTCATCTCTCTTACAGCCCATGAGGCGGCTATACATTCCGCCAAGCTCCGCGTAGAGCTGTCTCATTCCAAACAAGAACAGCAAGAATACCTCAAGAACGTAGAGCTTGCTCGTGTATTGGAGAAGCGAGCGGAGAAGAAACGCGAAAAGGGGGAGGAGCTGCAGTTTAAACCGCTGAACGAACGCCCGGCGAAGCGACGGAGCGATGACTCGGACGAAGTCTCGCAAAGTCGTAAAAAGCATCAATCCTCCGAGGGACAGCTCGACGATGTACTTTCGAGTATATTCTAGATTTTTTCATCGTGTGCGTGTGTCGATATTCTTCCCTGGATCTTGTCCAATCCTTCATTCCTACCCTCATTCTTTGAATATCATGGTAAACGTTCGAGATCAAGTGACATTGCGTCTTTCTTTTTTCCCAGTTCCTTCAGCTTGCAATGATAATAGCAAGCGATTACGATCTTTCTTTTGCGCACTTGAGGTTGACTACTAGTACCTTTTACGAAACGCGCCGTATTTCTAAGATAAAACACTCTACAGGCGTATCAGAAATCTCCAGCCGCGATAACGATCAACGACATCATCACCATATCTCGAGGCCTGTACATAACGACTGGGAACACACCATCGGTATCTTTGCTTCAGTCAGACTCGGAGAATGCGAAATCGCGTAGTCAACGATTTGTATTTGTCGACCTTCTTCAAGCGTCTACAGCTTTCCCGGCCCGTCTGTCTAAAATCCAGCTCACAGTCCAATGTACTAGTAGATACACACTGTTAATGATATCCTGGCGTGCTCAGGCTCCCATTGGCACTTGGGCCTATATGCCTGAAATCACCCGGCGTTCTTCTACGAAGCATAATACGGTCACCGTTGACATCAACGTTGAGTGCCTCCAAGTTGCTTATGGCTTCAAGACATGAGCCATAACGAGTGGTGCAGAATCTCAGAGCTTCTCCCTTGTCTCCATTCAACTTGGCGTCAATAAGGCCGATCATGGTTGTCACGACTTTGTTATGGACTGAAATGGGTATCAATTACATTCCGATATTTCGTATTCATACTTATTAATATGTAGACGGCACGCAGCATTGTATCAAAGCCCGTACATGTCCATCAAATGCCACAAGAAAAATTCCATCTAGTCACTTCTAATAAAGCCCGTGCATGTCAATCAAACGCCACGAGAAAGTTTTCATCTAGTTACTTCTAATAAAGCCTTCTTGCCTCTCGTTAGAGAGCTCCTCCAGACTCAATCCCTTTGTCTCAGGAATGAGAAGCGTTGAGAATATGCCGGTCAACATAAAGAGAGCAAAAATTTCCAGACTGTAATAGCCGGATCAGTCAAGACTAACAGCAGAAAGCACAAAGATTACGCACATGTGCTTAATGAATTGATTAGGTCCACCAACATCCTTCGCGACGAAGACAACTTGAGCAACAACAGCCCCAAATTTACCGCTAGCAGCCGAGATACCATGGGCAGTCGAACGGTAACGTGTGGGAAAGACTTCTCCAGGTATAGTGAAGGTAGTAGTATTTGGGCCAAAGTTTTGGAAGAAGTTGGTGAAGCAGACGAGGACTATAAATCCCTTTTTGGCTGCGTCAGTAGCGTTAAGCTTGTCGTAGCCGAATCCTGAAGAGTACGATGAGTCGATGCGAGAAAGACATAAAATATGAATACATACCAAGCACGATGAAGAGAATGGCGAGTATGGTGAAACCCATAAGTTGGATAGATCTTCGTCCCCACGAATCAATGAAGAGGAAGGAGAAGTAGTAACCAGGGAGCAAACCACCAGCAGAGAAGATCAAGTTATTAACACAAGTGTCTAGCGAGGTGTTATAGATGGACTGAGAACCCGTAGAAGAGGGAGTGCCGAAGTTGATTACATTGAGAAGGAGCGAGTTATTGAGGCCTAATCCATAGAACGCAATCTTCACGCAAGTGTCATTGATTTGATGAACCCAGCAGGGGCACGGATACTCACATCTAGGGCAAACCAAGACCATGACGTGCCTAACAAGACCTTTCCATTCTTCCACTGGCCAAAGTAAGCCCGGAAGTCGGCCCAAGTAGCCTTTGGAGCGTTGACACGACGTATGGGCGCATCAGGATCAACAGTGAATGTACCAGTGGTGAGAACATTCCTGATGTCATCTGAGGCTTGCTGTACGTTGCGCTCAATATCCATAGTGAAACGAGGGGTCTCTGGAATGGTGAGACGAAAGTACAGACCAATGCACCCAGGCACACAACCAAGGCCGATGAGAATACGCCAGACATCATCGACATGAGCTGGATCGGCGAGAATGGATTTATGGTACGCGGCAACAGTTATCAAAGCAACGAGGGCAGCAACTATGTAATCAAAAGTAAGAATTCTGAGCCTGAATTGTTTGACGACGTACCAAAAGCACCCCAACCCTGTGATGAGAACACAGCAGCCATCATACGCCCTCGGACGCGCATAGGAGCGAACTCAGAAGAGATGACGGCAGAGAGGGGGTAGTCACCGCCAATACCAATGCCCATCTGTGATCAATATTAGCGCAGAACAAAGTTATCGACTTTACTACTTGCAAGGAAACGCCAGACAATGAGAACACCAATGGTACCGACAGGTCCGCCCCTCCGGCCACTGCCGGACAGCGACTGTGCAAAGGTGGTGACGATAATGATCATCAACTCAATGCCATCTGCAAGTTCGTCAGTTGATGAGGTTTGTTTTATGAGCACTAAGAAGTAGTTGAGACATACACATCCGCTTACGGCCAACTCTATCAGCCAGCCAGCCAAATACAAGTTGACCAACAAGAGTTCCGATCGGAGTGGCAACCTTTATGCCGAGGTTCTGGTTCGTGTTCAATTGATGGGTGTCTTAAGACAAGTTTGGCCTCCTGTGACACCATAGAAAAGAAGCATGAAAACTTACCTTCAGGGCCATAGATAAATCCCAACATGACTGAAGCAATGTTTATGGCGAAAACATCATAGCTAGAATATCTTTGAAACAAATTGTTGGAGAACACAGCAAGATATTACTCACGCGTCAGTAAAGAAACCGATGCCAGCGACAAGGCAAACCTTGGCATGGAACCGGCTGTGGCAAGTAAAATTGTGACCTTTTTGAAGACAATGACACCTACGTGAAGGGGGCAATATCTATTTCTTTGAGAGCGGCACGGCGTCGACTGTTGATTGTCAGTGGATAGCTCTCTGTAGCATCAACAAGATTGGTGGACATTGTTGGGAACGTTGAAGGGGAAAAGATCATGGAAGTCGCTATATATGTGGAACTTGGCTTTTATGTTGAGTTCGTAGCCGACTTAGATAGTCAGCGCTCAGATCTAGTGCAAGTTTCCGTGAAACGATCTATATAAGTATTCGAGCAGCACAGCAATCATACCGCACAAATCAAGGGGTTCGAGTTGAATCTTAGTCTGGCGAAGCCTCCCAGTGGAAGTTCTAAAATGACGACTATATTTAATTTCACTGCATTCTTCATGCAGATTACGAGATGGCCCAGTGATTGGATTGTGTTGTTCCTGTTATCTTACAGATGGTCACCTGTCAGCAAGAGAATTTGCTAGTGGCTCCTCGTGAGAAGTCTTTTGTGCCTATATGTAGCAGCCTGAGAATCACTGTGACAGTATGTAGCTTCACCCGAGAGAGCATGCGAGTTATGTCCGTGTCGAGGCGTGAGTGTGCGGCGCGGCGGCGTCTCCCGATAATGACGGGTTCCGTTGCTTGGGAGTCATCCTCTCCATGATGTGTTCGTTCCTATCAATGCACACATGTACAGTAGCACCGCTCAGCACTGCCGATGGGGACATCAGAATCAGTCAGAGGGAAGGGTGGCAGAGGGCTTTCAATCTGGAGCGGTTCAATCCGTGATGGATGCAGAACACAGCAAGAAGGAATAAGTCAATGCCACGTGCAAGATATCACCGCGTGTGGACCGAGCGTTAGTCATACACTCGATACGACTACAAATCGAAAAGGGTTTCAATTCAGGATTCCTCGAAATACCTATCACTATTCCAGTGAAAAACAGCATGGGATTTTTTTGCAATGATGAGATCGTCCAAAATCGATCAAGCGAAAACCTGGGTTATCGCTACTACGATTTGAAGGGGGGAGGTTGATCGGGCCTGGCTGAATAAGGATGTTCCGAGAAAAAGCTGAATTGTGCACCCAACCTGCATGGTGAAAGTGTAAAAAAGAGATAATGCTTCGTTCCTTCGAAGATAATCATGTGATGTCAGCTTTTACTTAAATGCCTCAGGCCTCACCTTTGATCGCAGGTGAGTTGTTCTCGGTTCACAGGGGAGCCACAGTCTTCAAGAAGCAGGGTAGGACTGAGATATCCCCACGTTTACGCGCCATAATAAGGCTGTCGCCAGTTTCACCTAGATTACGCTTCCAGTCAATGTCACCCATAGGGTTATCATGCTTGCTGTGCCCAGCGTTGCCTAGATTTTCCTTCTCTACACTGTCCTTTTCTTCGTATTCACAGTCCGTGTCTGGGACATAAAAGCCATAGAACTGCGGCGCCAATGGTCCCACAGGTACAGGGTTGTGCATGGATGGGAGCACGTTGAGCCCGCTCCAGTGCTCGAACATGTGTCTCTCAAACTCCTGGTACTTCACCACCTCGTGAACAAGATGATCATCATATTGCAGGGATAACTTTCCTACAACGCGCATCTTCACCGTTGGAGGGACCTCGGGCAGCGGCTTAACATGTGGGCACGTCGGATGCATCGGGTCCTGCCAATCTTCAATCGTGCGTATAGGCCGCACAGGTCCAACGAATTCCGCATAGTATGCAGTATCTTCCGTCTCGTTTTGACCTTCATCTTCAATCGATTTGTCGAAATTGTCCCTCTGTACAACAGGAGAAGCAGAAGATAGTTTGTTCTCGGGAATGAGCCTGGCCTCTCCGTTCTTCTCCTTCCACTTTTGATCCTTGGACTCGCCGTGCTCGCCATCCTCGAGAATGATTCGTGCAATGTCCGCCACGACGCACTCTTTGTAGAGGATATGATCAGTGGAAGGTGGAGCGATGACAGCAGCACGAGGGAGCTCAAATTCGGCCTGGTAGACAAGGGAGTGGTTACCTCTCCCAATAAGGTACTTCGGAGAAAGATAGAGATGTGCTTCTTTAATGGATCGCTTGACCTGGGATACTGTAGCACGAGGTCGAGGAGGCGATTCATGAATAACAAGTATAGGAGGCTCTACAGGGCCAGGGATTGCAGGTGGATGAATGAGGTAGGCTTCAAGAGCATTACCCTTGTCAATGGGACCGGCTTCCTCGGCATGATCTTCCACAGGATTACTAAAATTGCCCTCTCCGCCCTCCCCCTTGACTTGTCCCTTGACCTCGCCTCTTGTTTGTTTGACACCACGTTGCGATAGGTTAAAATTACCCTCTCCACCCTCCCTTTGACTTGTCCCTTGACTTCGCCTCTTGCTTAGTTGATACCATGTTACGATGGGTTGAGCCTATAGACGTGCGTGATATCTTTCATTGATGTCTATTCCTCGTCATTGTATGACGCTGCAGAGCTGAAAGCGTTGTGGGAGGATACAGCAAGAAGGTTCCATGGATCATGAAAAATGAGCTTTTTGGGAACGTGATCGAGGTCAATGATGGAAGTGAGACACTCCGTTTCATAGCTGAAAGGAACAGATGGCCACGGGCGCAAGAGTTGACTGAGAGAAATCCAGTTGGTGCCTGTTAAAGAAGTTCAGAAGAAAGTGTCAAAACGCGTACAAACCTCATTTCCCGTTGCATACTGCTTCGGCATAGATTCTCCAGATTTTCCCAGCTTGATCATTTCCTCCATTTCCTGAAGCTTCGCGCACGGTGACCATGGGTCAGTGATTTTCGGGTCTTCCTCCATCTCAGCCCATGCAATCTCATAGTCAGCCTCGCCGTTTGTCTTCGTCCAGTTCATCAGCTTTCTTCCTGTCTAGATCGATGACAGATGAGTGCCATACAGCATGTGGCCTACATAATAAAAATCAGAAATTGTCGAATCCACAATGGAATACCGTCCGGGGCTGTTTTCCCAGGCAGAGTCTTATTGAATATGGATTTGCCACTTGATGCGCGTGGCCAACGACGGAAAAGCACGCGTTTACACACGCCTTTTTCGTCCAGAATTACAAGAGCTTCACTCATAGAGGATCCTGCCTCAGTCGACATTTTTGTGTGTTCGGTGCGAGGCAGACTCGGAGTAACGGTGAGATCTTCTGTGGTAAGCGCGTGAGGATCTTCTCTAGGATTGACGAGAGACAGCGCAGCCCTCGTAGCCGTAGCAGAAGATTTGATAGAGGAAGGAGAGCAATCTTCAAAATTCGGAGCTGAGGTATCCTCTGACATCGTCCATATCTAAACAAATCAAAGAATCTGATCCACGTATCGGGCAACGATTGTTGCGGAGAATGAGAGCTGTGGCTCAAGCCACACAGACGCGGGAGCGCTGAGCCGTTAGATACCTGTCCACGAGGAACTCTTAATGACGAGAACCACTGTACATGTAGGATCGATCAGAGAACGCGATGTTGATGCATAGAATTCAAATAACTGTATCTCGATGTCGAAGGAAATGTGCCTGATACCGGAAGATTGCACAACTGTTGTGTCCTGGCGTTGAAAAATCGGAATGTGGCCAAGGACTTAAAAATATTCTGAGGGGCGCAGCACCAGCGCGAGTCACGACTATTGTGGCACAAAAGTGCATTTGCTTCAGGCCTAGGTCGGCGATGATTGTGGAAGTAGTAGACTCACAAAGTCGTTGGTCTTTCTTATCATATCGTCGACATGTAAGTATATTCCATCAACCCAAACCACTGTACTTACGGATATGGTAACATAGACGTCGATACTTGTTGGGGTCGACAAGAAAACTTTGATCGGATTTTGTGAATTTTGATCTCCGAAATCAGGGAATCCGACTCAAGCCATGACACTGCTTTCCTTAGGACAACTATCAATCTTCCAACGCCTTAACTTCTCGATAAACTTTCCATCTTTCTACATTATGGTGAAAACGCGAAGATCCAGCAACTTGGCCCTTCGAGATGTGACGGAGTCAACCGAGCCTCGAAGAAAGAGAATCAAGTTGGATTCTGTACCTCATGCCGGTATGGACTCTGAGGTCTCAGGTTCCATCGTATTTTCCGAAAATTGACTTTTATGAACTGTTCACTTAGAAATCTCGCCCGCAAAGAAAAAACGCACCGTTGGGACACCTATGATCGACAAAAGCACGTTTCCCATTCGTCGTGAGTCACCATGGAAAGTCGGTGCACATGTTTCAGCCTCAGGTGGGGTAGAGAACACGATTATAAATGCAGCGGAAATAGGGTGTGTTCAGCGTGCTGATTCTTGGATACATATCTTTCATTGAGAGTAGAGCCAATGCGTTTGCCCTCTTCCTCAAGTCTCAACGAAAGTGGACGTCACCTCCCCTGACATCCGAGTCAATCGCGGCATTTAAAGAGCGCATGGTCGAGTTTGGATACTCGAACTCCGTCATATTGCCTCATGGAAGCTATCTTATCAACCTAGGGAATGTTGACCCGTGTGTATTATTTTTGGTACCTTTATATACATCTAATAGTATCTTTCATCCTAGTGAGAAGCGGGAGAAGTCATACAGGTGCTTTGTCGATGACCTCAAAAGATGCGAGCAGCTGGACCTCACCCTTTACAACTTTCAGTCAGTTATTCTTTGTAACACTCTTATGATCCTGTTTGGATGGTTGTTTGGCTTGTGTCAAGCCCAGGCTCAACAGTCGGTGAAACAACGATAGAAAACTCAATATCTTTGGTTGCGGAATGTATCAACAGAGCCCACAAAGAAACTAAGACAGTGACGACAGTGCTTGAGAATATGGCGAGTATTCTTCTTCGTATGTCGTCTTGACCTTCTCTCATCTCGCAGTGACTGTCATTATATCACTTCAGGCGGGAGCTGGAAATGTGATTGGATGCGACTTTGCTCATTTAGGTGCTATCATTGCCCAAGTCGAGGATAAATCAAGAGTTGGGGTATGCCTAGACACCTGTAGGCGAATTTCGCTTCAATGTACAACTCAGCTACATAAGCACGCTTCTAGGTCATATGTTCTCTGCTGTATGTCTCCTCACTCTCATTGAGTCTGGCTCATTGGGCCCAAACACGAATTATGATATGTAGGGATATGATATCCGGAAGAAGGAAGACTGGAAGTAGGTATCCCTTGGTTCAGGTGTCAGGATCATCTAACAGACATTATCTTCAGCGCGACGAGTAGGCCCTCATCTCTGTTTCCAAACACACTGATCTTAATAGCATAAACCTAGTCGAAAAGTTTGATGCTGACATCGGTCTTTCGTACCTTCGTGGAATGCATCTCAATGACTCCAAAACGGAACACAACTCCAGAAAGGATAGACACGAAAACATCGGACTGTACGTGCTATGTAGTTCTCAAGTATACGGGCACATAACCCTAAGCTTTTTAGCGGACACATCGGTATCATAGGATTCCACCATATCCTGAACGATCCACGTGTGCAACACATACCACTCGTCTTGGAGACGCCGAGCTTTGAGCTGCCGAAAGAAACTTGGACCAGGGAAATCGAGGCTTTGAACAGGCTTTCTGGTCTTACATTAGAGGAAGACACGACCAAGGAGGTTGGTGACCCTATCAGAACCGCGGTGAAGCTTGCGTCACAATCCAGTGGCAAGACCAAACCAAAACGAAAACTCCAGGCCATGGTCTCCGAGTGAAGATGCAGCCAAGGGGGCCGATAAACGAACGGTCTGTGGTCTGAGGTCTTTCAAATGGTTTGTGGTTGATGTTCCCTGATTTGATGTTTCCTGATATCGAAATTCGTCCGGGGACCACCAGATTTATGAAAGCTAGTTCAGGTGATTTGCTTAGTGATTAGGTTATTATTTTGACGTAGGTTGAAAGCAAGACCACCTGTGAGCACATGTCAGACTACATATGTCATCATCCAGTCCGTTTGACTTGTGAACTTGGAATTTTCTAAATTCAAGCCTCTATCTGCCTTCAGCGGAAAGTGTGATCTTGTGTTCAACCAGATCTGATTCCATCTCGAGGGTTTAGAATCTGTTCATGGTGGTGACAATGCTATGCAGGTGAAGTGAACTTGATGTGGTCATTGTACTGAATATGGATAACTTTTCATAACGATTTGAAGTTTCAGACTGGTCTTCAAAATGATGCCTAGCTCTGTCAGCCATGCTACAGTCTAAGAATTTACTTTTTGAACCATAGTAGCAGTGGCCTCCACCCCAAGTGATAGAAATGGTACAGTATATGTATAATATCTGAGTAAAGCAGTAATGGGATTTGAATAGAAAAGCACAATATAAGAACATTGTATTTACGGTATATAATGTGGGACCTTAATATGATGGGAGCCAAGTAGTATGAACTCCGATTGGATCAAACTGTAGTAAAGTGGCTACGGGGCGTAACCGGCACACCTGAAAAAGTGTCTGGCTGGAGTACCGATGGGAGTGTCCGTAATTCATACCTACATATAATACGGCGATTCTATAGACTACGACGCATGTATTCATCGCTGGAATAAAGGCGGAGCTGTAAAAGGCCGAGCACTCAAACAACAACAACAGTTTCAAGATTGTGTCAATATGATCTTGATTGTCACAATAAAGTAATGCTTCCAGTTCTTTGGTATAAGAATTGAGCACTGGATTCTCCAGATGCTTGAGGAAGAACTGAGTGCAAAAGATACCATTTTGGGAGTTCTCCCCATCTTAGAAGAATACTACTGAAATGCTTCTTCAAATGCATTAATGGTTTTTTCCAACTTGACCCATGCAAGCCCAATCCCCTCCAAAGTCATGCCAGAAGGTGAGAGAATCATAAATTTGCACAGGTCAAGACTCTGAAGGAAATAGCCTTTGTGATCACCAAGTGCAGATGCTATCTTC
The DNA here is from genome assembly GCA_018849495.1 of Termitomyces sp. T123_Mx157. NCBI lineage: Eukaryota > Fungi > Basidiomycota > Agaricomycetes > Agaricales > Lyophyllaceae > Termitomyces > Termitomyces sp. T123_Mx157. The sequence goes on from JABFYK010000286.1 coordinate 11,512, forward strand.
CCAAGATCCTGCAATACCAACCAATAACCAAGAGGTTCACCAGCCCTTTCACATTCTTGCAATGATCATGCTGCTAATGATACAGCCAGATCATGTTGATTGCAAGATTAGCTCTCTGCAGCCTTCTTTCTATCATGCACAGAAAGAAAGAGGCCAAGGGTTTCTTCATTTGTAAGGACTTGTTATATTGGAGGACAAATCTTTGGGGTTGAAATGTGTGGAACCAAGGATGTAGCATTGGATGGCAGGAAGAACAACGTATGCCGAATGCCTCTCCTCAACCAGTGAGGCACCTTTAAGCACAATCAAGAGCACCTGGTAGATTGAGCAAGTTGTTTGCCCACCACTTAGAAAGCATCTTAAATGATGTACCAGTAGGAAGCATAGATAAGACAGGATCACTTAACCCATTCCACCCGGGTCCAAGAAGACAGATATATTTCCATGGGGATTTAGTGATGATGTCAACAAGCTTAGTCACGAGAGAATTACGACCATGGAAGATAGCTGTATTTGCAGGGATGGGAGCCCAAGATGGTGACGATATGGCATCCCCCACAGGCAGGCGTTCGTCAAGAGTTATTTTCACATCATCCATCCCAAGCCGAAGAATTCTGAAATCCTCCTTCTATTCATTGTAGACTGTCGTGATCTGCTGTTTAAGCCGGGAAAACATATCCGCATTATTGCCGATGGTACGTCTCAGCTAAGGAAAACCATGTTCAACCAATTTTAATGGGAAGATTGCTTTAGAGGGTTCACTTTTTTCCATCGCGTTATTCAACCTCGCAACACATTCATTGACCTTGTCGTTGTTGATATGCCGGAATAGGGAGAGCAAGCGATGCTGAGAAGTTCATCCAGTTTTGACTTGATGTACTCCATCTCCTTGCAGAACAGAGTCATCAAACTTGTCAAGAAAGGAAGAATGACAAGCCTTGCACACTTTTACTAATGTCACCTATGAGTTCGGCACAGATACCATCTCCTTTCTTTGCCCCTTCGAGTTCATCAATAAAAACAATGACTGATTCTTGAATTTGAGCCCTGATTTTTTTCGCATGGTCAAGAATTGCCCCATTTTTTTGAAGTATAGTGAAATAATCCCTGGCAATCCGGCGCGCAAAGTAGGAACGATATCGGACTTGTTCCTGGCGCCCAGCACAACAATAATTGAGGTTTATGTCAACACACACACCTCAAGATCCCAGGCGGGATTCCTGGCTGTTGAGGACGGAAAGCATGGCAAGCGAAACTTGAAGGTGAGCATTGCCAGAGTAGTGTACGTACAAGACTATGCGACGAACGAAGAAAACCGGGACTTACGGCTTCGTAGCTGTAGCTCAACTGCAATTTGCAAGCTGTCAAATATCATCATGGCACAACCGCTCAGATGCGCATCCGGAGCTATCAAAGTCATAATGTGAATGTACAGATCTTGAGTATTAGATCTGACAGAGATGGACAAGTATGTTTGTTAGCGTTGAACCAGTCCGTCTAGCTGAACACAACGAGATCTTCGGAGATTCCCGCCTACTGAGAACCAGGCGCATCGTATCCAAAAGCTGAAAGGTCGGCATCGTATAAAGTTGAGTACAAGACTGGAGGAGCCAGTGAGGCCTTTGGGTTACGGTTGCTGCGAACCCCATCAATGAACAAATGTTTGTCAAAGCAAAGCCAGCGCAGCCGTATCATATAGAACAGATACTCGTTCTAAGTATTCAATCACCAGATACCCATGCAGAGGAGCATGGTTTGAGCAAGTTTGACAGAGATTTGTGATTAATCCACATACAAATGATGGTATATAGACCGTCTACGGTCTAAATCAAACAAAGCTATATTTTTCCAATGAGCAGATTCTTAATGATCTCCCTGCCCGTAATGCGTGCGGTATGGTAGAACGTAGGCACATCAAGTGTCGATGTCAAGGTATCCAAAAGCCCAAAAGGAAGCATAAGCGGTATCCATCCTACCATCTCTTAATCAACGACGACACACAACTGTTTCATCAGAAAATACAACACATACCTCTCGCATACTCAAGCGCAAAACATCCCTCATGCATCTTATACTGCTTCGCCGTGAATCTCGGTAGGAAATGTACACTTCCCGGCGTGTACCTCTCCATCTCCAGCGCGCCGGGCTTGAATGCCCACTGCTCCCCGACCAAAATATTAAAATAATCATCCGCCGTATGCAGCCCCGTATGACCCTCCGTGCCGAGCGGGGTCCCAAAGATGATGAGGTATTCAGTGATACTAGCGTGGATGATATACATAGCGCCCATTGCGCCTCCGGCATTGTTGAATACCCACTCTGATTCATCGGGGTTGATCCGTATTTGCGTGGAGGGGTATGTAGAGGTGAGGTTTGTGAGGATATGAGAGATCATACCGCGTGTGTCGTCTGGTGAGGCGGCGATGGCGGATTTGGCAACCTCGTGGATGGTTGTTGGGTCGAACACGTAGAAGTTGGACTTGGTAAACGATTTTAATGTCTGATGGTTTAGTGAGATTTAGGATTTTGTCCGCTCACTCGAAGACTGTCTATCCATCCGCACGTGGCGATGAATACGAGGAACACGGCCAAGCGGGTTCCCCAGGTCATTAGAGGGCTTGTTTTGCTTTCGTTCGAGGCCGCTTGGGCTCTGTTGGAGCTTTTGGGAGCGACCATTGGGTTTGACGCGTCGGGTGGAAATAGATTGAAAGAAAAGTGGTGTCGTACGATTTTTTATGAGGACATCTTTCCATGTTCGCGTTTCGTCACATGATCACGGTTTTGGGAAATAGCCACAAGCTCTGGAGTTGTGGACGCAAATTCTTGAGAGTATCTCATGTCCAGTTGTCTCTCTAGGCCTATACTGAGGATAAACATTCAATAGTCCCACGAGAAGAGTACAGTTGAGCTCTCAGCTATCTGGATGTAGTCTTCAGCACCCGCCGTCTCATAGGCATTGGTTTTTCCATGGTCCAAGTGCCTGCCCGTTCTCTGCAAAGTTCTTCGACATCACGGACATTGACTGCTCCAAAGACTACATATTCATACTCGGCTATTCCTCAGTCTTATCTATCTGCGATCACATGTCATGGAAGGCCCCTCTCAAATCATCACAGGTGCAGTGATGTCTGGTCTTTGTGAAGAGACGTACAAACTGCTCAAGCGCTGGCGGGTTGGAAAGTCCATGAAGAGAGTGCTCGTATTTTCTTTCACTTCCCGTATAATTCTTACGCTTTCAGAAAGACGACATCCGAACTCCAAAATATCCCGACAAGACTGAAATGCAGTCATCAACCACTCACACTGATGGTGAAGTGGTTATCATGCTTGCCTTCCATCTTCGATCAAGCAAACGGCAAGAGTTTGATTGCTCTTCAGTGTTCTTCTTTGATGTTTTGGGTTTACGAGTCTCCCTCCCCTCTCTCCCTTGGTTGCTATGTCAAAATGTGTTCTGACGGAATTGTTTTGTGGGTGTTAGTCATAACGCATGATGATCAAACCAAACAAAGTGAGGTTTGGGTCTGGGTCTTAGCAAGAGCTAAAGGCCCATGCCAAAGGCACAGACTGTACACGACAACTTTGGGAAAAATTAGACTTATATTCCTCTGACAATACATAAATGAAAGTAGATGGAATAACAAAATTCAACCCTTCTCGCAAGTTTGATTTTTACTACTTCTTTTGGCTTCACATACTGTGACGCAAGCGTTGATAACGGTTAAGTCACACGAACTGGCGTTCAGGTAAAGTAGCTACTGCCCTGTTCCTTGATGTTCAGGGGGCCTTCCCGAACATGGTCAAGGAACGCCTGTTGCACAACATGCGGGAGCTCGGGGTCCCCTCTTGCTTTATCCGTCTCACTGAGCGCATGCTCTCCAACCGCTGCACACGGCTGAAGTTCGATGACTTTCTATCCAAATGGATACCCATCATCAATGGCACCACCCAGGGGTGTCCCCTCTCTATGCTTTTCTACGCTTTCTACAATGCGCCCCTGATCCGTGTAGCCCACCAGCATGACAAGACGGAACTGTCGTCTGGCTTCGTTGACAATGTGATGTTCCTAGCTATTGCCAAGTCTCTGACGGAGACGCATGCCATCATCAAGGACATCATGGAATGCGCTCAAGGCGCATTTGAATGGTCCCTCAGCCACAATTCCCCGTTTGAACTCTCCAAGCTTGCCCTCATGAATTTCCCCCGCTCTATCCATGATATCGTCCCCCCGAACTTACTCCTGCAGCGCTCCAATCCTGACAGCTCAGTCTTGACGCAGGTTGTCGACACCGTCAGGGACTACAAATACCTGGGGGTTATTTTTGACCCCAAGCTCCGG
>JABFYK010000287.1:0-15798 GCA_018849495.1 Termitomyces sp. T123_Mx157
TGTAGAACCAGCACTGTAGGGAGATGGTCCCCTTTGGACTGTTTGACTCTATTCCAGGCTTAGTCCAAGGATGATCCACCATTATAGCTCATCTGACATACCACCTGTCATGCCCTACACTCTTCTGCCATTAGTTGCCTTCCATGAATCACATGCTTGGACCTTGCTCAGTATAGATTAATTGTTAGCCCAGCTTCCATACATACCACCAACAGATGAAGTAGTTATGTTAGTCATCATTTCTAGCAATGTAATATATAGGATGGTCTGCAGGATAGAATATCCTCAGACCAAACAATAGCAGTGTTCACCAGGTCTATCCACTGAGCCAACTGTAAGCTCTCTAGTGTCACCTCTCTCTCCTCTGCCTTTGCTTCAACTCTTGTCTGACCCTAGCCCATGGTATTGCTCACTAGACTCCCACTTGTCTCTTAGCACTTGACATTGTGAGATAGGATTATCCCACAGTGTTGAGCATTCCCTTACAAGCAGATAGGTCATTGCAGATTCTTGAAGTTCAAAGGCCAATGCTTCTAGCCAACCAAGGACCAGTAGTGAGTTCAAGTCCATATGGTTTTTTGTGTTGTGCTGCTTGCTGCTGTGACTGATATGTAAAACCTTGAGGCTGTTTTGAACACCATGGACAATCACAGGCAACACACAAACCTCAAGGATCCAGAAGGCATCAGAGTAAAGCATAGATGGTCCAGCAAACAAGCAGTAGCAGTAGTAAGTATTATAAACAATAGTGTGGGAATATGGGAATTTAGGCGCATGCTAGTACCTATATATCATTTTCTACGCTAAGTCCCTCAAGTCTCAAACATAGATTGATGTCAAAGTAATTCAAATTGTGCAGAAGTTCTCTGACAAGAGATATCCGAGGGAGGAAAATGATGGGAAAACATCGGACATCTTAAATATGCATGTAAACTGTCTGAATTCGAAATCTGAGGGTTTATGCTGTGCTGTGCTTGTTTGCTTGTTTAACGATATTCTCGTTTGTGAAGTACCCATTATAGTTCTTTATTGCTTTGAAGAGTTGACCCCGAAATTGAAGTGCTATGAAGGAAAAGGTCTCATTTCAATCACATCCTCTTTCAAGGTACTTTCACGTGAAATCATCAAGAAATTTTGGGTCAAGATGGATTTGTCTCACATTTGACATCAATCGAAACTTGAGGCTTTGTGCTGTGTAGGACTCTAGAATTTCTCTGAGTATGTATGTGCTTTGTTTCAGTTTCATACAACCCTTCTTTCGCAACGGGTTTCAGCGTGAACGCCTTCACAATTTCGGTCACAATAAGGCATGGCGCACCTACGGCATCTGTAGGCGCCCCAGTAACCACAAACCGAACATAAACTCCGCGGTGGGAATGGAGATGAGGCTGTTACAGCCGTCAAATATGTTGGGACTGTAACTGGGAGTGAAGCAATGTTCTGAACAGTATGTAAAAAGCTCAGCTCAGCCTAGAAGAATGCCACTCTCACCGATTCATCTATAAGAGTCGCGAGATTCTTGCGGTAAAGTAACGCGGTTCGAACATTCATCGTCGATTTCTTCTTTTTGGCCGCCGCGGACGTGCCCGCAATGATGAGGTTGCGTTTGTCGGAGATGGTTTGACGCGCGCGTCCTTTAGCAGATTTCCCTCCTTCCTCATCCTCGCCAACCAATAGAGTGGGTTCAGAATAGTTGGAACGCTTCGTTAGTGTAAGTTTCGTTGAACGAAGTATAGCAAATTCACAAACTATACCTCGAGTTCCTCCAGATGCCGCTTAGTCCGTTTAGCAATGACCTCGGGTGCGAGGCCAACAGTAACTACATTGTGAGCCAGGCGAGCATCTACAATCAATGTAATCAATCTCAGGTGAAAAAGCAGTAGATGAGGAGCGCCAAAATGAGATCCTTACGCTCCCTTGTTCGTTTTGGTGGCATATGTAAGAGGAAATATTGATCGGCCGACCGGAAGTTGAGCGCTGAGCACGCCATCTGCAGCCATTCAATTGAATTCTTGCGTTCCCCATCATCTACGCTCTCCACCACGTACGCCGATTTTAATTTTATCAGCCGCTCTGAATCTTGTTGGACCACTGTTCAATACTACATTGCTATCCTGTTACGAGATGGGTCCTTCAAACAACTCTAAATTGGCCTCTAGATTACCTCTTCATGACCTACCCACCCCAGAACCTGAGTCGCCCATGAGACCAAGGAAACCGTACCGGTTCTCAACACTATGCGCGACAGTGGATAATCCAGACATGAAAGACCAGTACGGAAGTAGTTCTGTACCCATCTATCAAACGGCCACCTTCAAAGGGGTAGGCAATGGATACGACTACACCAGGAGCGGTAATCCAACTCGTAGTCATCTTGGTATGAACGAAGTCTGCAATCATATTCATATCGGAACCTAATGTCCAGCACAGAGCACCACATTGCCAAAATATCTTCGGCTGAACATGCCTTCGTCGTTTCGTCCGGAATGGCCGCACTTGACGTTATTCTGCGTATTCTCAAACCTGGAGATGAAGTCATTGCAGGTGATGACCTATATGGAGGCACTAATCGACTACTTGCCTATATTCGGACACATGTCAGTGTGACCGTCCATCATGTCGACACCACTGTCCCCGAGGCGCTGCATAACTTTATTCACCCGACCAAAACGGCTATGGTGCTTCTTGAATCTCCAACGAACCCTTTGATTAAAATTGTAGACCTTGCAACCATCAGCAAGGATGTCAAGGAACGCGCACCTAGTGCGATCATCGTTGTGGATAACACCATGATGAGTCCATATTTGCAACGGCCCCTCGAACACGGTGCAGACATTGTGTATGATAGCGCCACAAAATACCTTAGTGGACACCATGATCTCATGGCCGGTGCCATAACATGCAACCGTGACGACTTAGCCAATGTATGTTAAGAATGATTTTGACACTCCGCCTGATGCTCATCTCGATTGGATATGTAGCAAATGGGTTTCACTATAAACGCCATAGGCAATGCCCTCACTCCCATTGACTCGTTCCTTCTTCTCCGCGGAATTAAAACGCTAGCTCTCCGCATGGACCGCCAGCAGGCTACCGCCAGTGCTGTTGCGAACTACCTTAACGATCTCGGGTTCCACGTGAATTACCCAGGACTCGCCGATCACCCGGGTCGAGAAATCCATGAACGCATAGCCGATGGGAATGGAGCCGTCCTCAGTTTTGAGACTGGAAACAAGGAGCTGAGTGAGCGTATCGTTGGAGGAACAAGACTTTGGGGCATCAGCGTTAGCTTTGGTTGTGTGAACAGCCTGATCAGTATGCCCTGTGTCATGTCGTGAGTATAATGTCCTTTTCTCTCTCCGACTGACATTGACCACTAATGTTCTGGGTAGACATGCTTCTATCGATGCTGCTACTCGTGCTGCTCGGGGTTTGCCTGAGGACCTCATCCGGCTATGTGTTGGCATTGAAGATGTCCATGACCTTCTTGACGACCTTGAATGTGCCCTCGTCGACGCGGGCGCTGTCGAATATAACGTTTCACAAAATCGATACGTCAAGGTTCATAGCCCAGATCCTAGTGGGACAATCGCTCGTGCTGTGGAAAAGCTCGAACTCGATAACGTTTCAGACAAGGAATGGCTAGTGAGTGCACCTGGTAAAGTGATCCTGTTCGGAGAGCATGCTGTGGTTCATGGAGTGGTAAGTGCCCTTGGCTACCAACCCATTTTTTAGTCTCCGGGGATTGAACCCCTGAGGACTTGCATTCTTTGTCCTGATGCCTTTGCATGTGTGCTGAGTCCATTCAATAGACTGCCATCGCTGCAGCTGTAGATCTCCGGTGCTATGGTCTCACGGCTCCCAGAAACGACGGCAAACTCTCAGTACATTTCCATGATATCGAAGGCTTCTATCATGAATGGGACATTGAAGCGCTGCCATGGGATGTTGTAACCCCCATAGCTGCGGTCGACGAACATCCGGAGCCCCTCGATCAGAAATTGATTGCTGCAATTAGTAAAGGACCTCTGAAAGAGCTCGAGGGCAAACGTACTGCCTTCGTTGCGTCTCTGGCTTTTCTCTACTTGTACCTGATTCTTTCAGAAGCAGGGCGGCGGTATGTTTCCGTCTGCTTCCGCGGTCCTTCCAATTACTTAGTTTCGATTTCAGTCCGTCGATCAGCTTCACCGCGCGATCAACTCTACCTGTTGGTGCCGGCCTCGGGTCTTCGGCCTCCTTTTCGACCTGCGCGGCAACTGCTCTGTTGCTGCTACAACGTCGGATTACTATTCCTGCCCCACCGGCGCCAACCTCGCCGAACAAAGGTCATATCCATGTATCACACCTGGGCCGCCGTGCCCTTCCGCAAGTCCTAGCTGAGGAAGTCAACCGCTGGGCATTCATTGCTGAGAAAATCCTTCACGGCAATCCAAGTGGCGTTGACAATAGCGTCGCTGTATTTGGTGGCGCTTTAGCTTACACTCGTCCTGGATTTGAGAGGAGAAGTGGCATGGAATCCATACAGGGGTAAGGTTTATCATTAATTATACCAAGGTCTTGTGTCTGACTTCACGACCATCTACACCCTAGATTCAAGTCGTTGAGGTTCCTACTGACCAACTCTAAGGTCTCGCGAGATACCAAGAGGCTCGTTGCTGGTGTAGGTGAGAAAAAAACCAATGTAAACTCTTCTCGCGGTACTAGACAGTCTGTAGAATAGAGTGCTGATATGACTCGTCTTAGGAACCCGAATTGGTTAATGGCATTTTAAACGCCATCCAGAGCATCAGTGATGAAGCTAGGAGAGCTTTGGCGGATCCAGAGATACCCCGTGAAACATTATTATCCGCTCTGTCGGTAAGCTGCTCTATTGCCGCTTGCTCTCAGTTCGATGGCAGCTGACTTTCGCATATTATGTAGTCCCTTGTCCACGAGAATCACGGTCACCTCGTCACTCTGGGCGTTTCGCATCCGTCGTTGGAACTCATTAGGAGTATAACAGCCGCTGAACCTTATCGACTAGCCACCAAGCTAACTGGGGCCGGCGGAGGAGGTTGTGCGGTCACTTTGGTGCCGGATGGTACGTATAGGTCTTCATTCAACACGGTCATGAATCTCACTGGAATGTTCGCCCCAGATATCGAGGCACCAGACCTTCAAAATCTGATAGATGAACTGATCCGCGAGGGTTTTCAGCCATATCTCACAACTGTGGGAGGTAGTGGACTGGGAATCTTGTCGCCATATGACTATCATTTGAACCGTAGAACTGCTGTTACCCATCGTGCTGCTCAGGTCCCCGGCCAAATCACGCCTCCAGAAACACCAAATCCTGGTGACGAGTCTGGTCTGAGTTTGGGCAATGCCGCTGGGATACTTGAGCCGCTTCACCCATCGTTTGAGATGAGCTCAATTTCTGAACTCTCATCATGGGTTGAGAGTCTCGGGCGCTGGTTATACGTCTGAAGGCAGGACACACGCGTAAAATCTAGTGTAATATGTCCAAACGTTACAATGACCTTTGGTGATATTGTATAAAAATAGGTATCTTGTCTCGTACCTTTAATCAATGATATAGGACGCTCCCCTATACACCTTCAGTTGGCCTGTGTTGCTTATTGCTTGTGAACATACACTCTTTCCGTGGAACGTTCATGCCTCGTGTAGCGAGCCTAGTACACTCTTTATCTTCTTACATACATGGAATCGTTGTTGCAATCGTTGACGTCACTGTCTGGGGCGTCGAAAGTTCCAAATCAGCCTTGTGACCCTGATCTACGACTTTAATCTCGATCGAGTCTGATCGTAGCGGTCAAGATTAGGCACGCCTCCGGTGGTACATAAGGGTACATATATATCGGCTGTATCTCTTCCTTCAAAGCCTGTATTAGGTGTATCAAGTTGTAGAGAAGTCATACATTAGAGTGATTAGCCGTGAAGTAAAACAAACATCCGGGCCAAAAATACAGTAGATAAGTATCAATAATATCATAAATATCGTAATATGTGGCGGATAGTAATGTCCAAGGTGGAAAGATAAATGCAGCAACAATCGTGCGAACTAAACGAGATTGTCTCGTTGAAGAGGCGCGAAAAGCATTCTACTCGGTGTCCGAGTCGCTGTCAAGCTCCTCGGGTCGTTCGCTCGGTCGAAGGGTAACCAGAAGAGTCTCTTTGACCACCAGATGCTGGACGCCGAAGTAGCGCTGAGTCTCAAAGCTCCAGCTAGACCAGGAAAAGTCAAAGCAAGTTCCTTTTTTCTGCTAATAGGAACTTACTCGAGATTCCCTTTGACCCAACAGCCTAATCCTTGAATGTATCGTGCTACCTCGGAATCAACTGATGTACCCCAGGACGGGAGGCAGGCTTGCGCAGAGATGAAGCGATTCATGAGCTCTTTACAATGGACCCCGACGTAGTCCGAGGCCTCTTGTAGTGTAAGGTGCCTATTCTTCATGAGAACTGTAACAATGTTATTTCCGCTAATTCCCTTGCTTTGCTCCATGTCGTATGAATATATATCCTAAAAGATAGCGTAATTAGCAAATTTCGTAACCATCACAAGTCAATTTCACATTTGCCCAGCAAACCAAATCAGCGGCCGCCCAATATATTTCCAGGAACACGGGATGTTCAAACACCTCATCGGGAAGGTCTATGCCAAAGCAATATTCTATGAGTGAACAACAAAGTCGAACGGCGCTATTTTCACGGCGCAGTGTGATAAAAGCATCTACATCGAGAATCTCCCCTTTTTCGCGAAGTTCAGCTTCGGTGATAACAGAAGCACAATAGGTCTCCCAATTTCTGAGGAAGCGAACGGTTGCTTTGGGGCCAAATAGACACATGAGACGCTTGCGAAAACTGTCATCCTTTAGTGAGTATGGGTCTCATGAGACAAGAACGAATGCTGACTCTTTAGTCATCTGGGAAAAGAGGGAGTGATCATCCCAGTGAGAATACCTCATAGCATTCAGAAAGATATTGCCCGTCGAGAGAGCGTCCTTGCCGGTTTGCTCGTCGCTGATCTCGTCGAAGATGAAAAGTAAATTGACCTATTGATTCAAGAGTGGGTGTTAGAAGCTGTTCATTGTCTGCTGTGGAAGCCCACTCACGAAGTCGCAACAGGTTCTGAATTGTTCGAAGTCTGCGTAGTTGTAGGTGCGAGAGACCAGTCGTTCGTTTGACCCTAGTACAAAAAAGGCGCGTTTTCTGTCGGTGAAGACGTTGTAGCTGTTTATCCATGCACGAGACTCGGCTGCTCCTTTCTCGTAGTGGGGATTGACTCCTCCACCAAGAGGACAGGTAGCCAACAGGTCAGGGAGAAGAAATTGGTTCAATGAGGGTGTCATATCTCGAGTCAGAAGCAGAACAGAGGATATTGTTGAAGATTTGAAACAGCTTTCGGGAGAAATATGGCTGTAGCTTTTATATTCTGAAGAGGGGTGTCCCGACCAGGACCTCACAGCATCGGGAAAAACATCGACGCGCCCCGATATCATCTGAGTAGTCCTACTCCAGCTTCATGATGAATCTATAGATTCATTATGCAAGTAGGCGACTCACACCGTGATACTGTTTCCACATTAAGAAATGGCAAGTTTGAAATCTGGTGCTGAATCTCAACACTCGTCAACGTCTCATGTGCAGAAGGGGCTACAGAAGGATAGAGCGTAAGGATAGATAAAGTATCTATAACTGAATCTCTCAACTGATGGAACTGATAACGTGTACATGCCACGACTCATAAGATGCAAGCAAATTGAGATGCCCATTTGGTGTCTTTGACTTGACCAATGAACTTCTTATAGTACGATAAATCTTGATTAACATGAAAATTAAGCTGTGTGGAAGCACCTCCCAAGGAGTATTGGTGCAAGGGCTGGTACCGCGGTCCCGTAGGTCCCAGATGTGAATCCTATCTTATGCTCTAACCCGGTAAAAGCGTAGGTAGAATCAGTGATAGTGTCAAGGATCTACAAGACTAAAACAAAATTTTGAAAACAAAGGGTCAGAGATAATAGCGGCAGTTCCCAAACTCACAAGTTCGAAACATGTGTAAGAGATCCAGGAACCAGATAAGTTACCGTACTTATTGCCGAACCCTCGTGGCGTTCGGGGCAAAGTGGCTCGTACCGTGCTTGGGAGGCTCCCAAAAACTATTAAATGCTTTTCAAGATCTCGTAACGCCGCTTGAATGTCTCCGCGGCGTTTTTCAATATACATCTAAGGTAACATGAGTTTCTAGCTTGGCCAGGCAACTTAGAACGGGAATATGCTCACACACGGCGACTCTGTGCCGGACACGGGACAAAAGCAAATCAACATTTACGCACCTTCTTCCCGCAGATATCGATTATTTCTGACATGGCCCAACGGAAAAAGCATCTTGAGCCAGGGGTTCAGATATGGGTTTGATGGTCAATGGACCCACAGGTCAAACCTCGGTACAATAATCCTTGAAACTTGTCCCATAATGTCGTGTACATTTCAGATGGCAATCATTCTGTCGTAATCCATATTGGACAAAGAGAAAGTAAATTCTTATCACGTCCCCGGTGACCAGAATTCAGAAAAAGGTTTCAGGCATCCAATTTCTTACGTAGGAAGACCACCGGCAGGAAGGCAGCAGTATACCAAGTATTGAATGCTCAAGGGCCGCGAACGCCGGTGTCTGGTGACCGGGGAAACTGGGTTTAACTTGTGCAGTCACGGTACCTACTGTGAATCGTTAAAACAGGGGGGAAGGGAGGATCTCGCTTGAGGTACAGTGTCAGCGAAAGACCCTTGGGTATTATTGCCATGGCGGAGAACTTCGGCACCTCAACTGGAGCACTGTTGTCCAAGGTTTTTGGTGTTTTTGGAATATGTTTGACGTCAGAAGGACCCACATCTAAGTATTCGACCCAAAAGGAATTCTCTGCTGAGAAAACTGGAGTGACGAAGGCAATAGACATGCAGCTGCCCTGTTTTAAGCTGAGGGCAACATAACGTATTTACGCATGATCGAGTAACACGCACAGAAGATCCAAAGATTTAGGAACGATCCGCGGCCCATAAAGCTCAGTATCTGAAGAACATAGATCTGGGTAAGGGTAATCAGAACATTACGTATCATTGGAGTCAACAGGTATTGTTTGTCAGTCAAGCTTGTGAAGTCGACGGGTTAGACTTCAAGTGACACGAAGATACCATATACACCTAGGCACTCAACCGCAGGTCGCCGTCCGAGTAGATGCATTTGAGTGTCTGTCTAGATAAGCGGCTCAAGCTTCGCTTTAATGGATTCTGAATTGCCTTGAAATCAGGGACTTTTGTGGACTATGCGGAAAGTCACGAGTCGTAGAAAGAGATCCCCGGTCGAGTACCGCCACGAATTTGGTTTGATGGTTCTCATGTGTTAGAATAGAAGGACAAATTTCGAATACGCGCGAGGATCCACGATAACACTCACTAGAGATCCCCGACAACGGAAGACACATGAGAGTGAGTCTTGGGTGGTCGTCCCCCAAATCGATACAAATTCACCGTAACGGATAGCCAGTGAAATTCAAATTAGCCATGGAATCTCGGAAGACCTCAGTGTGCGAATGGATCATAAAATAGAATACGATGTTAGTTGATACAGCTTGCGACTAAATAAGTAAGATTATAAGGAAACAGACATGCGACAAGAAAGGAAAGTAACAAGCAGTTCCAGAACCGAAGTCGAGTTGACACCTAGAAGCAAATTCGATAGCTGGCGTATCGTCCACTGGTCTCACTTGGCCTGGTGATCTTTACTACTTGTCCTCGTCGAAGGCCATAATATCGTGCGACGGGATCCGCTAATTGTATGCGCGGTAGTTGCGTCTCCTTAAGGCGGCTGGTGGGACGTAAACCTCTGTCCACAACTGCGATTCGCAACGCACTATTTTTCCAGCAAGAGTTTTTTCTCTTCTGGCGTCAAAACATCGTGCCGTGGTACTAGGGTATGGTGAACAATATTGACGAGGAGATCCGACTCAGAAAATTCCTCCAGTCTGAATTGTGAGGCCATGGCTACAATCACCTGGAAAGAAAAATTCGAATATTGGAAACAGCCGTAGTGACGGGAGAATCTTACTTTTCGCGCGGAAGGTGTCATATTTCCTGGGAACACGATGATACCCCTTTGAATCTTCTTCTCTTCCAGAATTCCAAGCAGTCTGAGAGATAATCGTCAATGAAGGGATCGAAAGTGGATGGGTATTACGCACCTTCGCATTGTCTTCACGCCAACACTTCTTTCGTCTGAGAAGAACACAAATATGTAATCTGACGGATTGTTTCGAGACTCCGTAAAAAAGTTCAACTTGGCGCGCCTGCGAGAACGTGCAACTTGAATCCAAGACACCAGCTGTAAATCGTGAGGTGGTATTTACTCAACAACTCCGCTCTCAGACGCGTATGTCGCTCTGAATGTGGGTAAATCCAGGTGAATTTCGTCGTCGGACACAGCAAAGCCCTGATTCGCTCAAAAGTGAACACTGGAACAACGATAACTTCGGAGAACGTCCGTACCCTGTCCTTAACGAGCTCATGAATAGTTCTATTGACCTTCCATAGCTTTGCTGTCTCGTCGGCGTCGCCCATTGAAGTGTGGTTTGGAGAGAAAAGTATTGAAACTCCGATCATTTCTGAATTCTCCCCTTGTCACTGTTTGTTACTTCAAGCATGCCACTCCCTTCCAACAATGCCCCGTCACCGACGCTAGCCCTAACGAACACAGTGATGGTATGACAGTGAGAGAAATCCTGTCGTGAAGCCTACTTAACCCAATGAATAGACTAGGCTGAAACCAGCAAAAATCTTCAAGAATGCAGTTGAGCCAGGACCGACACCATCGCCTGGCCAGAGGCCCACAAATATTGGACCACGACAGATTACTGGGATTGACTTTGATGATAGAGGAGATTACATCTTGACAGCAGCAGAAGACGAGCAATTTCGATTGTATAATTGCAAATCTGGCAAGCAAGTCCCCTTCTATGCGCATTCTTCACGCGCTGATATCTCCGGATTATGAAGATATATGAAGTCTTTGTACTCTAAGAAGTACGGCGTGGATCTCCCAAGATTTACACACAGAAACACCGCGATTTTACATGCCTCTACGAAAGAAGATGACACGATCAGGTACCATTCGTTGCACGATAACAAGTACTTGCAATACTTCAAGGGTCATACTGGGAAAGTCATTTCCCTGGAAATCTCACCTGTGGATGATACCTTCATGTCGGGATCACTGGACAAGACAGTCCGTCTTTGGGATCTTCGTGCGCCAAATTGCAGAGGACAACTAACCCTTCCGTCATATCCCATCGTGGCTTATGATAATGCATCTTTAGTGTTTGCAGTTGCAGTCAATCACTACTCTCGTATTCTCCTTTATGACCCAAATAACTACGACAAAGCACCTTTTCTAACGATCACACTTGAAGATCCTACTCTGTCTCAAATTAGTTATCCGCCGAGGCCTATCTATATGACATCTCTATCTTTTTCCTCCAACTCAAAATTCTTACTTGTGGGTTGCTCGGGTAATGCACACTATATCTTGGATGCGTTTGAAGGACACCTACTTGCAAAACTTGAGGGCCACGTCGGTTTGGAACGTAGGGCAATGTCCTCCCCTCCTAGTATTGAGCCAGCGAAAGGGAGCAGTGGAGAGGAAGTCTGCTGGACACCCGACAGCAAGTACGTTGTTGGTGGTAGTCTTGACGGAAAGGTCATAGTATGGGATGTACAAAACCTCGAGACAAAAACCGGAACGGTTGATCTCAAGGTTCCTCCGAAAAGAATACAACCTCTTGCGTCTTTGGACGGTCATCCCGGGCCATCAAGATGTGTGAAGTTCAATCCTCGTTTTGCAATGTTGTGCAGTGCAGGATCTGAATTGGTGGGTCATATATTGAATTACAAATATGTTTTTGTTCTCAATGTCATTCATTATCAAGGCATTTTGGCTTCCAGATACATCCGGAGATCCTGAAGATATTGCTCGAGGACTGCTCAAAGGCTCCAAGCCCAGTTAAGCTGTATGTATCAACCAATATTACGTTGATATAGACATGGCGATATCAAATATATATATGTGTGTGTATCGTCTGCACATACGGTAAATGATTGGTAACCAGATAGCTCTATCGCTTGACTATGAATGTTATTCACTTGTTCCTTATTAGCTGTTCTTATTAGTTTGTGGACTTGACATAAGATTTGAGGTGACGTGCCCACCTCGACATTACTAATTGATCGTCGTAACCGTAGATTCCAGAGGTACTAAGGAAGGTTTACCCACCAATCTACTGGGTATTGAAGGGAAGAAGAGAAAGGGGAAAAAAAGAAAGAGGGAAGATTTCCAAGAAGATGACTAGTCTTATTATGGTAGCTGTGCATAGGTACATTTACGTCCGCCATCCACACCTTGACAACCCTCCGACTGCCCACATTT
Source organism: Termitomyces sp. T123_Mx157 (assembly GCA_018849495.1). Classification (NCBI taxonomy): domain Eukaryota; kingdom Fungi; phylum Basidiomycota; class Agaricomycetes; order Agaricales; family Lyophyllaceae; genus Termitomyces; species Termitomyces sp. T123_Mx157. The sequence goes on from JABFYK010000287.1 coordinate 12,476, forward strand.
CTTGCATGATATGGTACAAGGTGCTCTACAATTTGTGATACCACTATTTCCTGGACAATCGGCTCTCCTGCAATGGCGTCATGTGCGAAGTGATTGTGATTTCATATTGCCATCAGATCCATCTAAATCCTTGTCTGTTCCTTGAAAGATTTGGCCTTGGGTGAAAAAGGGTTCTATATCAAGATTTACCTGTCGATTTAAATATAAATAGGTGACTCACGTCTGTCTGAGTGCTTAACGGCTTGACTCAAGTGTTTGTATGGGGAAAAATTGCTTCTTATTCCGGAACCACCACCAAAGGAAAATTTCCCCCGGTGTTCAGTAGGCTAAGGAAATTTGAAAGTCAAGAATGAGCAAGTTTAATTGGGTCAAACCAAGCAAGAAAGAACCACCAGACCCGAAATACCTTACATCCTTTGCCTTTGGCATGGGCCTGTAGCTCTTCCTTATTTCCAGACCTAACCAAATGAAGCAGTACGATACGGGGCCAGGGCCAAAAATAATAAGAGATTGAGAGACGCAGAGGCAGAAATGGCAGACATATTCGGACTCGCTATCCCGGCAACAACGCCCAAAACCCCGTCGGGCAGAGCAAAGAAGAAAAGAGCGGTAACAGAAGAGATAACATCAGGGGAGGACTCGGACATGGATGGGGAAGGGGAAATAAGACCACAGAGGAGGGTGAAAAAGAAAGAGGTCGTTTCAGCGTTAGAGGCAGTGGTTACCCTGCTGCCACACTTCTCGGACCACACAGCCTGGACCAAGCACACCACACAATTGGTGTGGTCCATCGCGTGTAAGTTCCAACTCCTTACACCTGCAACGGAAGAGAAAACAGAAGCTGACTCCAATAACAGAGACCAGGACATATTGGGAATTGCAAAAGCACTTAGTAGTCTGACGGAAGAAGTTAAGACACTGAGAACTAAGATATAAGGATCACCAAGACTAACCGGTACGGTGGGCCCAATATTTAATGTGACCTCCAAAGCCAACACAGTGAACATGACGGGACCAATCTACAAACCAGTCCTACGAACAACCATGCCAAATAAACCACAGACCCCATATTGCCCAACACAACCCGAGGACCCTATGCAGTCCCATCATCAGTCACACCTCATAGTCATTGCATGGGGAGAGGAGCTAGACCAGGAACACTTAAGCCTGAGGAATGTCGTAATTGGCATCAACAACACTTTGGCATGTGAGGAGAGCACATGCCACCTCAGAGTCACATCAGCACACTACAATCACTGGCATAACTTCATCATCACAACAAGGGAGGATCAGAAGGGGGCTGACCTACTAAAACATGCTGACACATTCATACACATTTTCAATGTTCCAAAGGAATCCCTTGAGCTGACTACAGATGGACAACAATACAAAGTATGCATAGATGGGGTCTGGACTGGCAGAGCCAGCATCATCTTTGGACCAGATGAGCTAGTGAAGGAGCTTGCACTGAACAACCCAGTAATGTTGACAGTGGAACTGATATTGAAGCCAAAGTGGATTAGGTCTCTGGATGACCTTAAGGAGCAAGAACATTCCTTGATCACTCTGGAATTTGGGATGGAGGATGAGGCTACCAGAGTACTTCACCAGAAGTGTTTTGCACTATTTTCTAAATATTGCAAAGCGGTTGTGCATGCCAACCACCCACCAATACTGCAGTGTCAAAATTGCCAGTCCTTTGGACACCATGCAGTGCACTGCCAATCTGAGAAGCACTGCAGGATCTGCTTGGACAAACACAATGAGAGTTTCCACATGGACATAGAGATGGATGCAAACAACAAACTTAGCCCAGCAAAATGTGCCAACTGTGGGGGGGAACTACCTGTCCACAGATCAGAACTGCCCAGAGAGGATGAGGAAGGTGGGGGTGGCAAGAGAGAAAGAAGGGAAGAATATAGTGGAAGGAGGAGGACAGACAAGGAGAAGGGGGGGAAGATTAACAATGGAAGCAGGAAAGCCAGACAGGGAAGGGTTTGTAAAGGTGACAGGGAAACAGCAGAAGACAAAGAAGAACAGCACAACAAAAGGCATGGCAGAGGAAACAAATACAGGAGACAAAGAGAACAAGGCTGCCAATAAGTCCATAACAATATGATTACAAAACTGATAAAAGTTATTCAACTTAATGCTAACCAAAGCAAGCTAGTGTGCCATACAGCACTCAGCACATTCATAGATTAATTTGACATCCTATTGGTCACAGAGCCAGCATGGGACAGGATTGGGAATGACCAGATGGGACCAGTAGTGTGTGCCAGATGGACTCCAATCCTACCAGTCACCAAAATTACCAAGGGGTAGAGGCCCCAAACAATGGCATATACCCAACCAAGATCAGACTTCATGGTGTAAGGGCAACCTCTGGAGGCTGTGGCTAAGTCACACAACTGGCAGAGGGAGATCCAAAGAATAGAAAAAAGATAAACTGGTGAGGAAACCTTGTTTGGAAAGCCAAAAAGCTAGGCATACTAAAGAAAATTGATACAATGTAGCAGCAACAGCCTAACTATATGTAAGGGTGACCTCTGGAGGCTGTGGCTAAGTCACACAACTGGCAGAGGGAGATCCAAAGAGAACAAGTCTAAGGAGCTCCCTGGCCAGCTGTCATGCTTCAGGAAAACTTCTAACCCTAACCCAAAGGTGCAAACTCCAGAAATTGCCATAACTCCAGAAATTAAACTAAAAATAGAAATCCACTGTAAACGGCCTTGATCTCTGGACCTATGGCATGTAACCACATGGGAATATGACCAAAGGATAGGCCTTGGTCAAAAGTATTTGTCACCAGAAGATGGGAGGACAAAAATGAAAGGCAGGCTGGGAATGAAGGAAACAAACCAGAGGGTCTGGTATGAACTGTTTCCTGACATCACCCCCCCTCTAGTGTGCAGCATCTTGATGTACTGGGTAGAAAAAGTTGTGGACTGCCTGATCAATTGCTGAGATAGGGTAGATGCCTCAAATTGCCTTTGGCACATTGGGGTGCCTGCAGTAAAAGTCCTAAACCAATGCTGGTGCATGTATACTGGCCTGTGGTTCCCAAGAGATGTCCTCAATGCCATACTCCTTCCACTTCACCTTGAACTGTAGCTTTCCCTGGAACATCCTGCTATCCAGAACCCTCTCCACTCATACTCCTCCTCATCATTCACTAGGATTGGTAGTGGTGGTGCATTAGGACAATGGCCAGGAATAGGATCATCTGGAGCTGGAAACAACTTGACTACATTGAAGACTGGATGCAGTTGATGCAGGCCTGCAGGGAGCTTGAGCTGGTATGCCAATGGCCCCACCTTCTT
>JABFYK010000288.1:0-15700 GCA_018849495.1 Termitomyces sp. T123_Mx157
GAAATACACGTCGTAATGCTGGCTCCAGACTGCCTACTCTGAATCTGTCGTTTTCTGTCTATGGACTGAACAATAAGGATAACGTCGTCCAAGCGACTTACAGGCGTACGCAGGACGACACATACGTTCAGAGCTTGCCCAACGGTGAAGTAATTGCTTTTTCCTGAAGTGTAGACTCAGCAGGCTTGGGTTAGTCTGAAGGTGCAGAGTGCTTAGCCACTGGAGCATTACTATGCTGGGAAGTGGTTTGAGCAATAGCAACAGAGTGCCCTTCCTCCAAGGCAGCTAGGCAGCTTTTGATTACATAGAAGGCCAGTTGCATCTGATGTAGGACAGAGTATAAATTGGCATTTAGATGAGGGGTCTGAGTGGGCCCAGTCCCAGGAACCAGGAGAGTGCCAAAAGTGATCCTGGGTAGACAAGCAAAAGAGGCTGCTATAGGGGAGCAAGTTGAAGAGCTAGAGTGAAAGTCATGGTTGTCAGACATGGTAGGAGATAGGATTGAGTGTTGTGTTTTAGAGAAGCAGACAGTGTAGGAGACCAAACAACCTGTAAGGGAATACTCAACAATATGGGATATTCCTATCCTGCAATGCCAAGTGCTGAGAGACAAGGAAGAGTCTAATGGGCACTAATACAGGCTAGAGTCAAGTGGGGGTCAAGGCAGAGGCCAAAGGGAGTCAGACATCACTAAGGGAGCTTACAATTAGTTTGATGGATAGATCTGGGAAATACTGCTATTGTTTGGTCTGAGAATATTCTATCCTGCAGACTGTCCTATATACTACATTGCTAGAAATGATGACTAACATAACTACTTCATTTGTTGGCAGTATGTATGGAAGCTGAGCTAACAATTAATCTATACTGAGTAAGGTCTAAGCATGTAATTCATGGAAAGCAACTAATAGGGACAAAAGAATGTAGGGCATGACAGGCAGTATGTCAGATGAGCTAGAATGGTGGATTATCCTCACACTAAGCCTGGAGTCAAGTCAAACAGTTCTAGGAGGACCATCTCCTTACAGTATGGGGCTTGGCAGGGCTGTGCAGGGTAGCAGTTTGTTGGTTCTGATGTGTCAGAGGGTTATAGTGATATGTTGATGCAGGTTGTTGACAGGCACATATTAGAAGAAGAGCTGGAGTCATCTGGGTCACTGGCAAGGCCTGCAGGGGAGGCTGAGGAGGCAATGGGGCCTGCAGTGAGTACTCAAGAGGTGATGAGGCCTTGGGGGAAGTTGAAGAGTGGGTGCCAGTGCCCTTAATAGTTATTGAAAATGGTGGGGCTTGCAAGGAAAGCTCTGGGGTTTGCTGGGGAAGCTCAGAATTTGCCAAGGCAGGTGCCAGAAGTCAATGGGAATGGGTGAGTTGGATGGAGAGGTTGGTATGTATCAGGGATTGCAAGGAGGAGTTAGGGGGAAGGTAGAGAGGTCTGGGAACAGGTCATAACATTACTGCTTATGCTGGTGCCCCAGAGTTATCAACTTGATCAGCTCTGGTGACACCCATATGTTTTGCAAGGCCAAGTATGGCAGTGAGGACAGTGCAGGCAGTCCCAGAGTTTCTGAGGGTGCTGCAGTCAGAGGTGACACTGGTATGGTTTGCAGAGATAGTGAGTCAGGTGCAGAGTCTTCTGATGCTTGAGTAGTGCCAAGCCTGGGTCCTAGTAAGTTCTGAAGGTCTGATGTTAATATTGCAGCTGATTTTTTCTCTTTACTCAGTGTGTTTTCTATGCTTGGCATGGAAATCCTTGCACCTTTGAGGCTCCAGTGCTGGGGTCCCATTGCAACTCCTCTGTCTGTCTTCCATGTCAGGTTTTGCTAACTATAGGGGCTCAGGTCTACTGGGCAAGTTCTTACTAGGCAGACACAACATTTTACACATATAATCAAGGCTCTGACAAGCTCTGGATGCACAGGTAGACAAGTATGGGGCCAGGAGAGTGATGTGAGCAAGTTTAGGGGGCCTCTGGGGAGGGGCCAGGACTATAGCAGAGGAAGGAGCAAATACAAGGGGGTTTGACAAACCAGAAGAAAAATAGACACAAATGTAGGTAATATCAAGACTATTATAATTGTACTCTACAACTCAAATACTGCTTGGTGAACCTTCTCTGAGACCCTCCAGAGTTGAGTATGGGGCTTGGCAGAGCTGTGCAAAGCAGGTAGTTTGTTGATTTTGGCATGTCAGGCAATTATGACAATGCATTAATGCAGGGTGTTAGCAGGTGCATGGTAGAAGAAGAGCCAGAGTCATCTGGGCTACTGATGGGGCTCATATAGGAAATCAGCAAGGCCATAGAGCTTGCAGTGAGTACCCAAAAGGTGATGGGACCCTGGGGAAAGTCAAAGAGTGGGCCAGGGCTTGTAATAGTCATCAAAGGTGGCAGGGTCCACAAGAGAAGTACCAAGATTTTTCAGGGAAGTTCAGGGTTAGCTAGGGCAGTATAAGGGGACAACCCTGTTGGGTAACTCTGATAGGTGACTCTGACTCTATCTGGCCTTAGTCATAGGATGGCATCTTATCTAGCATTCTGATTGACCAGCTGCCAAGCCCCTGCACCCTTTAGTCAGTAGTAGCCAGCTCTTTGTAGTTATTGGACTCTATATCTCCTTTTGATATACTGTTAGTAATATCTGCTTAGCATACAGGCCACTTACCACATATAGTATTAGTCATAGCATAGCCATAGATGTAGTATATAAGCTAGTCAGCAGGATAGAATATTCTCTGACTAAACAATAGCAGTGTTCTCCTGGTCTATACATTAAACCAACTGTGAGAACTTTAGCATTGCTACTTGTGCTTTAGCTCGCTACACTTGCCCCTTGCTACACTTGCCTCTTGCTACACTTGCTCCTTGCTATACTTGCTACACTTGCTCCTTGCTACACTTGCCCCTCACTTGACTCTTAGCTGCTTGTGCTCCTTTGACTCTTGCTTGTCACTTGCGTTGGCCTGCTCTTGCTGAATTTACTTGTGGAGTTTTTGTTCCCTCACAGGCAGATGCTTGATAGGAGGGTCAGAGAGTTGGCCAGAGAGGTGGCATGCATTGGGACTATTGGAAGGGTTAGGGAGAATGATAGGGAGATCTGAGGATGAGTTGTAACATTGCCTCCCCTCTAGCATTTCAAGGTACAGGGTATAGAGTGGCCAGTGATGGCAGCATGAGAGTCAAAGTTGAGGTAGAATTGTTGTTCATCAGGAGTCAAAGCCACAGCAGAGTCAGAGTTGTTGTTTCTTGGGAAGCTCTTGAGAAGATAAAAGAAGAGTGAGAGTATATTATGGGGCTCCAGAATTCCCATTCTTATTTTGTCTTTGTCCTCCTCATTATTACCAATGTTTCCAATGTCCTCCCTCATGGCACTACCATGGTGTCACTCATCTGTCTTAGAGCCAGGATGGTGCAGGTCATGCTGGAGGCTCAGAGGATTGCATAGGCAGCAGTGATGCAGAGCAGTTTGCAGGCAGGGGCAGTGGGTTGGGTTTGGAGTTCTCTGACTCTGGAATAGTGCTAAGTAGAGGCTCCAATGAGTTCTTTTTGATACCATCTCTGATCATCTTGTGCTAAGTTGTTGCCTAGTATGCCTTTTGTGCCCAGTAGAAGGAGTTGTGTGTTTTTGAGGTGTTGGTATCTGGATTCCACTAGCACTTATCAATATGCCTCCTGTGCTATACTCAGCATGAGAAGTGTTTTGTCTTGTAGGAGTGGTGTGCAGCTTGCATAGTTGCAAAGCAGGGATGAGAGGTGGGTTGAGTGAGGAAGCAATTGGACAAGAGGCAGAGGTCCAAAGTGTTGGGCTGGAGGTTGGGTTTGGAGAGCAGGAAAGATACAAGGTGGCCAGCAAAAGTGGGGCCATCCCAGGGTAGGCAGAGAGAGGGAGCCACAGGAGCACAGATCAAGGAGAATGTAAGGGGGACAACCCTTCTTAGAGAACTCCACTCTATTTGGGCCTAGCCCTATGGATGTACCAGACCAGCCACCTGTCTTCTTCTACTTCATTCTCATCAAGTATTGATCACCTGCCATAAACATTGTATATCTCCTTTTGTCATATTGATTACTCATCAATTACTCATCTTAGTCAGAGTGCTTAGCATACCCAGGCTGCTTATCACATATAGCATTAGTCATAGCATAGCCATAGATGTAGTATATAAGCTAGTTGCAAGAGTAGAATATCCTTTGACTGATCAATAGCAGCATCTACCAGGTCTATCCACTTGATTGATTGTGAGCTCTCTAGCATTGTCTGACTCCATCTCTACCTAGCTTTGACCCTCACCAGCTGCTTGCCTGTGTTAGCACATGCTTGCCACTCTCATATCTCTTAGCTCTTGCATTGCATGATAGGATTATTCTGCAGTGTTGAGTGTTCCCTCACAGGGAAGCAGAGGGCATCCCCATCTCCAGTGGCTGAGCCCAATAAGAGGCTCCAGGTTAAGATGGTTATGAGCAGTCCCTCTAGCCCTTACATATACTCCTTGGAGTCTGGAGCCTCAGTGGAGGGTTATCCAGGGATTGGCAGATAGAGGAGTTGGCAGAAGAGTTGGTGGTGCATCAGGTCAAGCTCCAGGTAGTGGAGAGAAATAGGAATGTGGCAAGGAGGGATAGGAACATGGCAAGAAGGGATAGGGACATGACAAGGAGGGACCAAGAACTAGCAACAAGGTTGGCAACCAAGCAGGCCTTGGAGGTACAAAGACTCTGGGAGTGCCTGGGGCAGGTGGGAGCATAAGGGCCTTCCTGAGTGGAGGCAGAGTTGGGGATGTGGCAGGAAGAGTGGCTGGTAAACAAGGTGGTGGCAAGTCAGGTGAGGATTTTCCATAAGTGTCTCCTGCTTCACTTTCCATTGTTACTGACACAGCTTGCTTAGGCTGGATGTGGGAGCACCACATCCTCCTGGATGGGGCCTTGGCAGCTCTTGTGTTGATCCAGGATGGGTTGGCACATCTGCCAGGCAAGCTTCTCCTAGAGGTAGACCAGGGGGTATTGTGATTGGGAAGGTTGTTGGTGAGGCACTGGCAGCAGAACCCAATGGAGGCAGAGTCATGATGGGAGGTAGCCATCAATATGGGGGAGCCTCTTCTGAGGCTTCCAAAGATACTGGCTATAGTGGCAGCTCAGCTGGAGGTAGATGTGGTGGGGGCAGAGTTGGAGCAGGACCTTTTGGGGAGGGGGAGGGAGGGGGATTTGTAGCATACCAATCTTTGCATTTCTAGCTAGATCTCAGCCTCACTTGATGTACCACTTTGTAGTATAATTCATATCATATTCTTGCTCTTGATTCTGCTTAACTGACCCAGGAGGGAATTTCTGAGAACATGTGAGAGGGAAAAAAGAGGAGCACACCAGAGTTATGAGTGAAAGTTGTTTCCAGAGGCAGGAGTTATGCCCACTACTGCCATTTGTGGAGCTAGTCCCAGGGGTCCCAGAGCTTGTTGGGGTGGTGTTGATGGAATGTCCAGAGCTTGGCAGGCATGTTGGAAAGGTTGTTCTGGGGTTCCCAGGTGTTATTCTTGGGTCTGTAACCCTTCTAGCAGACCAAGTAATAGAGTTGTTCCCAGACTACATGAGAGTTGAGAATCTGGTTGACTTCATAGTGGTATTTGTCCTTGACAGGCAGGGGTCAGTTCTGGAGTTGTCTGGAGAAGGGGTTGGAGGTGTGTCTTTTAAGGAGGCAAGTGTGGAAGACTGGGTGGAGGCCTTTGAGGCCTGGATGTAGCTCAAGTTTGTATGTATGGGTCAAGACCTTCCAGAGGATCTTAGAAGGGCTGAGTTGCTTGTAGTCAAGCTTGATGGAGGGTCTCTGGGTTTTGATGTTGTGTTGGTTGAGCCATACAAGAGTTCTGGGGTCCAATTGGGAGTTGTCTTGCATTGGACATTGGCATGCTTGGAGTAGGCTTTGTTAGCAATCTTGATTTTATCCCAGAGAAATTGCTGAAGTGACTAGAGGTTCTTGGTGACTTTGTGGGCAATGTGGAAGGAAATATCCCAGAATGATATGGTGAGCTGGGGGTTTTATCTCTCATTGGCAAAGAAAAGAGAGACTCCAGTGGCAGAGTTTGGGTATTGTTATAGGTGAATTTGGCAAAGAGAAGCTCCATGTGCCAATTGTTCTGTAAATAGTCTTGCATAAGGATTTCCAGAACTGGAAGACAAAGAGGGGTCCACAGTCAGAGATGATATTGTCTGGAAGTCCATGCTTGGAGAAAATATGCTTGAGGATTAGTTTGGCAAAGTTCAGAGAAGTGTCAGTAGTGTGGCAGGGGATGAAGAGGGCTTGCTTGGTAAGTTGGCAGACAATCACAAGAATTGCATCAAAGCTTTTAGATTTGAAGAGCTAGATAATGTGGTCCATTGAGATCAAGAACCAAGAGTGCTAACTAATGGGGAGGAGCTTCAGCAGGCCATAGGAACATTGGCAGGGCCTGGAGACATGGCTTGCAGGCTTGTATGTACTGGGTGACATCCTTCTTTATTCCTGGCCAAAAGTAAGTCCAGAAAATGAGTTGAAGAGTCCTATGGATTTTGGGATGCCCCTGGAGTTTGTGGTTGTGGTGCTGCCAGAGTATGTCGAGGCAAATGGACTTGTGGTCCAGGACATAGATGTGTCTATCCAAGAGCAGGAGTCAGTGGTCTGGGAATAATGAGAAGGGTTGGTTGGTGGCAAAGTTGTTGGTGGGGTTACCCTGGGGGTCATGCTGGGCAAGGTAAGGGTCCAGAAGTGCATTTCAAATTTGGTGGAAGATCCCTTCTTTGTTCATAATTAGCATAGCATGAAGATGATTGGGTGGAATTACCACTTGGTAGTTGAAGGCATTGCATTTGGTCTCAAATGATTTTTTGGGGTACACATCTGGTCTATGGGAGAAGGCATTGGGCTTTGCACTGAGTCATCTGGGGCAGTAGTGTATAGTAAAGTTGTACTCAGAGAAGGTTCTGGACTAGCAGGCTTGCTAGCAATTGAGTAGTTTAGTGGTGGTGAAGTATTGGAGGTTGTTATGGTTGGAGTAGACTTGGATGCAGTGCAGAGCTCCCTCAAGGTAGGCTCTCCATTGCTAGAAGGCCTCAACAATGGCAAGGAGTTCCTTGAATGTCATAGTTGAGCTCCACCAGGATCATTGAGTAGTTGTAGAAGGCAACAGAGTAGAGGTCCTTTTCTCTGGGATTTGTCTGAAAGAGTACTCCAGCAATGGTGTAGTTGGAGGTGTTGCATTTGAGTATAATGGGTAGGGTGGGGTCAAAATGGCCAAGAATGGGGATGGAGGTAAAGGCTTCTTTGAGGAGGGTGGATACACTTTGGCACTTGCTGTCCAAGTCCCAGAGTGTCTTTCCAGGTGAGTTGGTTGAGGGGTTTGGTAATCCCAGAGTAGCTGTCAATGGACCAGTGGTAAAAGTCAGCAAATCCAAGAAGAACTGCACCTCCTTGACATTCTGGGGCCAGGGCCACTTCAGTATGGCCTTGACTTTGGATGGATCCATGCATATGCTGTCTGGAGTAACAATGACCCCAAGGTATTTGACTTTGGTGGTGTGGAAGGAGCATTTTTTGGGTTTGGCATGAAGGTAGTACTTCTGGAGTTGTTTCAGGATGTGGTAGATGTGTTCTTGGTATTCTTCCAGGGAATTTGAGTAGATTAGGATGTTGTCCAGATACACAATGACAAAGACATTGCTCATGTTGTGGAAGATATTGTTTATAAAATACTGAAAGGTGGCAGTCTTCCATTTGTGTCCCAGGGCAATCTGGACATTGTTGTAACTGGAGTGGAGGTCTATTTTAGTATAGACTTTTGCACTGCAAAGATGGTCAACAAGGTCACCAATCAGGAGAAGAGGGTACTGGTTTTTTATGGTGACTTTTTTGAGCTTCTGGTAGTCAATGCAGAGATGGAAGGAACTATTCTTCTTCTTTGCAAACAGGACTGGAGCTCTGGCAGCAGAGATTGAGGAATGTATAAAGCCTTTTCTGAGCATCTCATTGAGGTAATCCTTTAGGGCCTGGAGTTTGACTTCTGACATATTGTAGATCTTGCTAAACAGAAGTGAAGTACCATCTTCAAGGTCAATTTTGTGGTCATAGGACTGGTGGGGTGTGAGTTCTTTTGCACTACCTTCAGAGAATGCATCAGCAAATTCATAGTATTCCAGGAGAACTACTTCATATAGGATTTGCTCTTTTATTTTGGGCTCCAGAGGGGTAGTGTTAGCCTGGAGGTGCTCTTCTGGTAGGGTTGGAGTGATCTGGAGTTGGTAGGCAAGGGTGCCTTCTTGCATGATGCATGCAAAAGAGATGGTGCCAATGATTTTGATGTCAAGGTTTTGTGGGTTGATGGATGGGGGTGTCAGAGTTGAGGGGCATGCTCGGGAATGTTCCAGAGTTTTTACTGGGGTAATTTGGGCTTTTGTACCAATTCCAGAGAATGTTGGGGGGAGAGTTTTTGGGGTGTGGGTGTGTTTGAGGAGGATCAGAGCAGGGGTGTTTCTGGAGGTGTTTCTTTCTCCTCTTCTTTGTCATCTTTGAATATGGAGGGGGTTTTGGTGGCTCTAGAGTTGCTAGAGTTGGGGCTGGAGTTGAGGAGATCTAGGGAGGAGTCAAGGCAAAGGGGGATGCTAGCTACCAAGCATGCATTGGAGCTAGGGAATTGCATAGTGAGGTCTTTCCAGTCAATGTTGGGGTTGACATCTTGTAGCCATGATAATCCAAGCACAATGAGGGTCATCTCCAAAAGTTGCATGACAAGAAGATGGACTGGGAAATCTAAGTTCTTGTCAAGGGTGAGAGAGCCCAGATGGAACTTGGTAATTCTGGCAGAAGTGGAGCTCCCATCAAAGAGTTGGAGTTGTAAGGGTGTATCAAGGGTTTTGTGAAGAAGGTTGAGTTGACTACTGACAAATACACTGAAGGCCCCACTGTCAATGAGTGCTGGAAAGACTGCAGGAGAGTTGTCAAGTCAGATGTTGATGACAAATGAGTATGCAGACTTTGAGCAGAGCTGTAGAGGGTCTGAGAGGTGTCAATGGGATCCTTTGGAGTGGCAGAGTGGGGTGGAACATTAAAGAGAATGGATGTGTGGGCAGGTGCATTGGTCTAGTTGAGGTGGAGAGTAAGACTGGGCCAATCAATATAGGGGTTGGTCATGTAGAGCCAGAGAAATTAAAGGATGAGGAGTATGGAGGAGTGTAATTTGGTAACTAGCAGTTGTAGATCCTGCTGTTGCTCATTGATGAAAGTGATAGGTGTTTCCACATAATGGATAATATCTCTAGCAGAGGTGGGGCTGCTATCAAAAAGTTCTAGTTGATTGGGAATGGGGAGGCACTGGAGGATTTGCAGAGTGAGCACTGCCAGGAATTTGTTAATGATGTTGGTTGCACCACTCTCTACCAGAGTGTGGACAGAGTGGGCAAAGAAGGGGAGAGTGATGCAGAGGAGGAGAGTATGGGAGGATTCTGAAGATAGAGGTGCCAAGAGGGTGTCTGGAGAGAGTACTATTGTGCAGAGGAGAGTAGTTGGGGTGGAGGAGATGTCAACATCTGATCTGCAGTCTAGTGCATCATCAGAATCTAGATTGCTAGATCATTTTTCATAAATTGATAGTCATAGTCTTCTCCATTGAGGGCCCATATAGCATCTCCCATGGCCTGGTACTTAGGGCACTCATTGATGAAGTGTCCCTGCTTGCCACACAAAATGCACATGCCTTCCTTCTGGCATTGTTCCTGTACTTCTGAGGCTACATCAATTCAAGGTCTGTTTCTAATCTGGTTGGCACACAGGGCCTCCTGTTCTTCTGCAGTGTTTCTGTGGGAAGTAGGTAAGTTGAGATGGGGAGGTCAATCCCATGTAGGCCCTAGAGCTCCATCCCCAGGGGTGAGTTTTCTGCTAGAGTTCTCCAGTTCATTGATGTAAGAAAAGGAGATGGTGTGGTCAGAGGCAAGGTTGCTTTTGGTGGGAATGGGCTAGGAGGGCTCCAGGGCATGCATTTCAGGCTTGGCAGGCTGGTTCTATGTATGGAAGATGCTGGGAAGAGAGTTCATCTGGGGATGCATCAAGAGGCCAATGGTATGAGTAGTGGGCTGGTCAAAGAGTTCTTCTGTGGGTTGAGTGCCCTCAGGATATTGAAGATGGCATTAAGCTCTCCTTGTTGGCAGGAGGTGGAGGCCAGGCTTCTTTTTTGTGCTCTGGAGAGTTCTTCCTATTGTATGTGAAAAGAGCAGGCAGGGTTCTTTGAGTCCTCAAAGTGTCAGGAGTTTGTACTAGTGTGTTCTGCTGACCTTGAGGGCTCAGGTCCACTGGATGAGTCCTTACTGAGCAGACACAATGCCTTACACATATAATTGAGACTCCAGGGGACTCCAGAGGCAAGAAAAGACAAGTATAGAGTTTTAGAAGCAGTCCAAGCAGGTCCAGGAGTCTCTGGAGAGGTGTGGACTTAGTGAGGGGGAGGACAAGTACAAAGGGGAGGTTGACATGTGGGGCTGGAGTGGCGGACATGTAGTGGGACTGTTCAAAAGAGAATTGACTAGTCCAGAGGGCTATACAAGGCTTTGGAGTTGACTTACAAAGTTAAGACTGGCAGTGAGGCAAGAAGCAGAGAAAGACAAGGCAGACAAGACAAAAATGAGTAGAGATTGAGATTAGAGAGATAAGACAGAGATAAAGAAGCAACAGGATGGAGAAAGATACAAACATAGGTAATATCAAGACTACTGTAACAGATATTACTCTAAGGCTCAAATACTGCTTGGGAGACCTTCTCTGGGGCTCTCTGAGGTCAGGTGCAGAGCTTGGCACATTCACATGGAGTGGGAGTTGGTCAGTGGGGGGCATAGTGGGGGGAGCTCTGGAGCAACCTGGGCTCCTAAGGGGGCCTGCAGAGAGGAACATAAGGCAATGGGGCCCATAGTAAGTATCTGAGCAGTGACAGGACTCCAGGAGAAGTCAAAGAGTAAGTGCTGGAGCCTGTGGTTGGATGTCAAAGTTGGTGGAGGAAGCTTTGGAGTTTGCTGGAGCAGGTGCTAGGAGTCGATGAGAGAGGGGGGAAGTTGAGCAGAGAGGTGGTATGCATTGAGGGTGCTGAGAGATGGAGAGAGGGTGGTAGGGGGTTCTGGGAATGTGTTGTGATATTAACTCCCCTCTCAGCATTGAGACTCTTTGAGGTGCAGGGCATGGGGCAGCCAGTGGCAGTTGTGTGGAAGTCAAAGTCAAGGTAGAGTGGTATCCATCAGGAGTCAAAGCTGCAGCAGGCTCAGGGTCATCATCCTCCAGAAAGCTGTTGAAGAGATAAAAGGAAGATGAGAATGTATTCCAGAGCTGCATATCCTCGTGTCTTCCTCATAGTCTTTATTGCCTTCTCACTCCCTCACCTCCACTCCTTTCCCCTTGCTCTGTTGTCATGAGTATTGTGTCCCATTTGTCATAACCTGCTCCTAACCCCCAATATTGTTTCCAGCCCACTTGTGTCCCTGGAGTCCCTCCTCTAACGCCTTGTCAAAAACCCAACCATCAAACACCCTCCACAGCTCCTCTGGATAACTCCGACACTTCTCTAGCAAACCCCAATAGCCTCCTGGCCAACTCCAACACCTTCTCTACAGCTGTTAATGCTTCCCCTGACTCTTCTGAACCTCTGGAGCCCTCTCAACTGTTTCTAACTCTGACACACATCACCAATTCATCTCCCTGGTTTACCTGACCTACTCTGGAGCACCACAAAAACCCCAGAGCAGCCTGCATCCCCAACTGATCCCATCAGAATACTGCCACAATCTGCCCCTTGATTATACCTGACACCTGTCAACTCCACATAGCTCTGTCAAGCCCCGCTACCATATCTGACCCCTTCTGGAATATTCCAGTAGTTAGTATATAAGTTGTAGAGTAACTCCTTGTACTCTAGTCTTGATATTATATTAACTGGTTACTTGTGTCTCATGTTTCTTTCTATCTCTGTTTCTATCTTCTAGTCTTGAATCTATCTTGTTTCTCTGCTTTGTCTTGTCTCATCTCTGTCTTGTCTTGACTGTCTCTATTTTCTTTGTTTCTCTAAGTTCTGTTCATCTCTGACATCATTACAAACTATGCACATGCGCTATAAACTCCAAACATTCTTATGACACTCTGGACCTTGCCCCCCGCTCAGCCCCAGAACTCATCAAGTTTTGATTGATCCCCCATCAAACTCTGGCTCCACCCTTGCCAATTCCAAAGCCTCTGTTTACCTGCAATCTATTATGCACTTACAAACTTGTTCCTGATGCCTGCCCAAGCTCAAACGTTTAACATACTTAGTCTTAGACTTTCCCAGATCACTCTGGACTTGCTCAGACCACTTCCCTTAGCTCTTCCTTGCAAGCCCCTCTAGTCCACACCAACCCAGAGTACTAGGTTATAAGTTCAGGACACCACATCCACCTAGTAAGGACTCACCCAGTGTAGCTGAGCCTCCGTAGTCAGCAGAACCTGACACCATCTCCTGAGAGAATACTAATGCTGTGTTATAGCTTCTCCAGCAGTGGTGAATCTGTCCTGCCCCCTGCATATGAGCTTTGGGCTGGGAATGATCCAGGCCATTCTGTTGGTGCAACAAATACTGCAGGCAGGGATAACCCTGGAGATGTTCCTAGAGGCAGTGGAGTAAGCGTGGAGCCCACTAACACTCATGTGGTGTTAGACAGAGGCCCCAATGAGCAATCAGTTTCTTTTTCCATGCTCCAGCTGACCCCCAGATAGTATGCTTTCTGTGCCCAGTGTAGAGAAAGATATGAATCCAAGCCACCAGTGCTGAGGTCCTGTTGTGACACTTCAGTATGCATTCTATATTGCATGAGCCACCAGAAGTACTCCATGTTGTTGGAGTGGCATGCACTCTGCATTATGGCAGAGCAGAGTTGGGATCATGAGTAGGTAGTGGGGCAGCTAGGGAAGAGAAGGAAGGGTCAAGTGTTGAGTTAGAGATTGGGAGTGGAGGTGGTGATTAGGCTAGCAAGGAAAGTGGGGCTGCCCTGGAGGGGCTGTAGAGAGTTAAGAACAGACTGTAAGGGGACTGGTCCTTGGACCATCCTAATCTAGCCTAGCTTAGTTTGTGAGAACTGGCATTCTATCTAGTCAGCCTCTGGACTGCCTGGCCCCTTCTTACTCTCTTGCCATCTTGGCTCCCAGGCCTAATGAGTATATTGTACTTGGTACATGATGTATTATTATTGATCCTTGATCTTTTTACTACTAGACCTAATTAATCAGTATGTTGTAGTCATTAGCCTTTGCTTTGTCATTAGGTTGTAGTCAGCCTCCAATGTAGACATAGATACTTAGTCATTTGTAGTAGTCCTGTAGTATATAAGACAGACCTGGGGATAGACTATCCCTAGTCTAAATAATAGCATTGCTTCTGGGTTTCTTCACTAGGGTAACTGTGAGCTTGGTCAGTGCTGCCCCTTGCCTCTGCCTTGCCCTCTGCCTTTGCCTCTCACTGGATGCCCACTCCTTGCTTGCCATGCCCTAGGCCAGCCTGCTTGTTGCTTGCTTCTTGACAGGAGTGTCAGGTTGTAAGTAGTGGGCTTGGCTTAGACCATTTATAGCTGACATCTCCTCACATGGACAAGAGTAAGCAGAGAGCCTCCCTGCCCCTGGAGGCAGGGTCTAGCAAGCAGCCCTATGTTGAGGTCTTTATAGCTGGCCCCCCAGGCCCACATATATACTCCCCACAATCCAGAGCACCAGTAGGGGGGCCTTCCATGGATTTGAGAGTGGGACAGTTGGGTCAGAAGTTGGCAAGGTGCAAGGTGGAGCTTCTGGAGATGGGAAGTGAGCTGGAGATGGCATGGAGAGATAGAGACACTATGCAGCAGGATTAGGAGGCCATGACAAGACTGGCTACAGAGCATGCCCTGGAGGTGCAGGGGCTCCAGAAGTGACTGGAGCAGGGGGTCTTGCAATTCCTGGGGAGTTTGGCAGTGTTTAGAGCAGAGGTAGAGGCTGGGAGGAGGAGGGAGCAGTGGCTGGCAAACAAGGCAGCCTTGGAGAGAGTGGAGGTACTCTGTGAGTAATTTCTTTTGAGAATCTAGTGGGACTACTGACATGCTTGTTAGGCTGGATCTGAGAGCACCAGATCCTTTTGGACAGGGCCTTGGCAGCTCTTGTGTTGATCCAGGACAGGTTGAGCCCCATGCTAGAGGGGCTTCTAGCAGAGGTGGGATAGAAGGTGGATCAGTTGGGGCAGTTGTTGGCAGGGCACTGCTAGAGGAACACAGTGGCCCCAGGGATGTGGTGGGAGGTGGCCAGAGATGTGGGGGAACCCCTGCTCAGGCCCCCAGAAGTCTTGGTGGTGGTGCTCATGCAGATGGAGATTGATTTAGTAGGGTTGGGGCTGAACAAGAGGTTTTTGGGGAGGAGGAGGAGGGGGATTGAAGAGGGTTGGATTGGAGCTTCTTGAACTTTGCTGCTGGCCTGTACCATTTGTATTTTGTACATATAGTGAACTTTGTTTTCTTGGGGTCTCTCATTGGCATGAATGACTAAGAGAGATTTTCTTTTGAGAAGGAATGGATGGAAGGAAACAAAACATGCTGGGGATACTAGTGGGAGTTGAATCCCTCATGAGTCTAGAGGCAGGAGTTATGCCCACTACTGCCATCTGTGGGGGTTAGTCCTAAGGGTCCCAGGGCTTGTCAGGATGGTTGTGGTGGAACTCCCAGAGCTTGACAGGGGCTCCAGAGAGGTTGTTCCAGAGTTACTAGGTGTTGTTATTGGATCCATAGCCATTCCAATGGACTAGATACTAGAGTTGTCTTCAGATTAGGTGGGAATTGAGAATGTAATTGACCTTGTAGTAGTATTTGTCCTTGACTTTGATAGGTGGGGGTTTGCTTTGGAGTTGTCCAGGGAAGGGGCTAGGGGTGTGTTTCTTGAGGAGGTGGGTGTGGAAGACTGTGTGGAGTCCCTTGAGGCCTAGAGGGAGATCAAGCCTGTAAGTGTGGGTTGAGACCTTCCAGAGAATCTTGAAGAGGCCAAGTCATTTGTGGTCAAGCTTGACAGAGGGTTGTTGGGTCTTGATGTTGCATTGGTCAAGCCATACAAGAGTCCTGAGAGTCCAATCAGAGGTTGCTTCACAGCAGAGGTTGGCATGCTCAGAGTAGGCCTTGTTGGCAATGTTGATTTTGTTCCAGAGGAATTGGTAGAGTAACTAGAGGTCCTCAGTAACTTCATGGGGGAGGGGATATCCTAGAGCAAAAGGGTGAGCTGGGGGTGGTATCCTTTGTTGGCAAAGAAGGAGGAAACTCCAGTAGCAGAGTAAAGGTATTGTTGTAAGTAAACTTGGCAAGGGGAAGCTCTGTGCACCAGTTGTTTTGTAAATAGTTAACATAGAGATAGATTGATTGATTGATTGATTGATTGAACGTTTTATTTCCTTTAAGACCTATTTTACACATGACCTTTGTGTCCTAGGTCCTGCAGTACGTAATGAGGGGTGGTAATTACGGACACATCTGACTAGTTCTCTGGCCTGATCCCTTTTCAGTTGATGCCGGTTACGCCTCGTAGCCACTTTACTACAATTTGACTTTGTCGGAGTTCATACTACTTCCCACTGTGGAATCCTCATACCATCTGCCGCTAACGTGCCGTCCCAATTTCTAAACCCAGCTATACTCGGCAGGGCTTACTGTGTGTGTGCTGGTATTGTCCCACAT
>JABFYK010000289.1:0-15573 GCA_018849495.1 Termitomyces sp. T123_Mx157
TAAGCCAGAGGCCACTGACTACAGCCCATGACTAAGTATGGAGCCAATGACTATGACATATTGACTAATCGGTCCGGAGTATTAGGATCAGATAAGATAAGATAACAATAATAGATCAGGTGCCAAGTCCGAAATACCTGCTAGGCCGAGGAGCCGAGATGGAAGGGAGTAAGGAGGGGTCCGGCGGTCCGGAGCCCGACTAGATATAGTGTCAGTGCTCATGAACTAGGCTGGACTAGGGTTGGAACACGGTCCGAGGACCGGTCCCCTTACACTTACATACATATATATACTTTGACTTAAAATCAATTTTCCAAAGCATACAGAGAAGTGGAAAGCTTAGAGAAGTGGACATCTTTGTGTTTGATGAAGGAGAGTATGACAACTTAGGGGCTGTTAAAGCTCTGCACACAGCTGCGCCAGCAGTGGGCACCATACTAGCACAGGATGTACTATTGTTGGTTGGGAGTTTCAAAAATTTGACCAATTTGTGAATTGAGAAACATCGACATTACTTTTCTTTTCAATCTGGCTTCTATAGTTTTCAAACAATAACATCACACTAGATTTGAGAATGGTGAAATATATATGTCCTTAACTTCTGTCACGCATCATCTGACCTCATATGGCCAATTTCAACTCTGCTCCCAGCAAGGCATTTGATGCGTAGAATAGTTTTTCCGGTGCAATACATTACTGTAACTCAGGAATATATATTCAGAAGCTACTTAGAGTAATTAGAAAGTATGTATAGCCAAGTCAGTTGTATGATGAAAGATCATACAGGTTAAGAATATGCAAGATATGTGGAATCAGTCAGGAATCAGTATCAATGGTGAGCAAAACATTAACAAGGTACATGATGAGGATGATAGAAGGGCGGAATGGGTGCATTTGATGAGAGAAGTATGATGTCAACGTGGGGATAGATTGGCTGTTGTACGGCGGACTTTGAATCTGATCAATGTCAAGTCATTGCTCGGACACCCTAGTTGCTTGTATCTCATGTCTCACAACTCATGATGGTTCTCAAATTATGGATATTACTTCTCTGAGAGGTCTATGTGATTCTTGGAGACTTTGGTACCGTTTTTCCCACTGACACTTAAACCCAGAGCTCTTTGAATCAGATTTACTCACAGTTTCTGTTCTTGTTGACGATATGGCAACTCAGATAGATGTGAATCTCTTCATTCTTCTGGTAAGCTATGTTGCACTAGTATTCAACTAATATCTTGCAAGGATCAGTGGCGCCATGTCCGCGATCTCTTAGTATTCCGGATGTTAAACTCCCAACCATTTTGAGAGCCATAACACGTGCGTGATAGTACCTATGGGCGATTTGATGTCAAGCGGAACTGGAATTTGGACGCACTTCCCGTCATTTTGGTACCTCTCACTCACTCGGTCATCGACCGACACATATCATACACCAAGACTCCTCCTGAAAAAGTACTCTACTTTAGAAGCATTGTAAGATGTCTTGAAAGTTTCAGCACTATATGTGGCGAGGATGAAGCTACAGAAAAAAATGGCTGGAATTTGCAATTCTCGGCATATGACAGTATAAATATATGCTCTTTCCGTGTTTCAAGGATAACTTGAAAGTACATACATATATTTGCAACAAGAGTACTGTTACTTGCACCCCTTGGCAACTACCAATAGCCGATCCATTTCAGGCACGCGCTGATGACCGAGTTTCTTCGACGCCCTACATACGTAGACAACGTAGAAAGTATAAACGACAGATAGACAGCGTGTCTTCCTCGAGCCTTCAATCTTTCCCTTTCTTCCCTGTTCCCTCCCTGCGTTGCCACATGTCTTCGTCACTGTCTTCCATTCTCCGACGCCCACGGTCGATCATCGCCATCTTCATTGTGACCATCGCCCTCCTCACTTTCTTCCCCTGGCGCAACGGATGGTCATCAGCTAGGAACTTCGCTCAATCTTGGACGCTACATGATGAAAACAAACCAAATGGGGTGATATTCATGCTATTGCCCCCTTCGAGAGTTCAGCAAGCCACGTTGGCGCTCAGGAACGTGGAAAATCGGTTCAATCGTCGGCTTAAATACCCATATATCTTGTTCATGGTCGAGGGAGAGTATAATCAGGTCACGGAGGTGCAGAAGGAAAGGATAGCCCATATCACTGAGGGCCGAGCGAGATTCGGTGAGTCCGTCTTGGCTGATTGTTTGAGCTGGCATTGAGGATATTGGTCAGCCGAGGTGCCTAAATCTCATTGGGACACTCCAGACTTCCTCGACAAATCACTCGTAGAGGCATCAAGGCAAAAGATTGGGTACGTTTGGAGCTCTTGCAGGATGTGAACCCAAGCTAACGTTAGGCCTCGAGGTTCTCCCACGGATATCGAGCAATGTGTCGATGGTACTCAGGTCAGATACGATACATCTCACGAGCGCTACATCTATCTTCTCTAGTACGAGGCTGCTTTAGGTGATTCTTATTCTTGACACAGGTTTTTTTTGGAATCACCCTGCATTGCAACCATATGAGTGGCTATGGCGGCTTGACACAGATATCGAGTTTCATTGTGACATTGTGAGGATCTGGCCCATTCATCGAAGAATTTCTCACTTATGTTAATGCACTCAAGCCCTACGATCCTATACAACGTCTGATCGATAATGATGCTCTCTATGGTACATTTCTGTTCACTGTGTTGCACAGTACGTTAAGTGACCGAATATCCAGGCTTTGTTCAGATAGCAATAGATGCAGAATGGGTTCAGCCGACGCTGGCGTCGAATGTATCTGCATTCATGGCCGAGCATCGTGACGAATTTCTACCTGATGCCAACCAAGGCTTCGCTTGGGACGGCAGTGAAGGTGTGGCGAAAGCCATGCGCGGCGAAGCAGGAAATAACGAGTGGACGAAACAATGTATGTATGTAAGTACATATATGATATCCTCCACCAAGTTCTTTTCTCTAACCTCGTATGTTTTCAGAATAACTTTGAGATTTCTCATCGAAGTGTATGGAATCATCCTATCTATACACGTCTTTTTGAGTTCTTAGACCGAGCTGGCGGTAGGCTGATTCATATCTAAACAATCGTTAATAATACCGATGCTTTATGTATAGGCTTCTTCTACGAACGTTGGAGTGATTCCCCAGTCCATTCATTTGGACTTGCGATGACGCTTCGTAAGGATCAAGTTGTTCAGTTCAAAGACATGGGGTCTGTCACTTCGTTTATTATGCGATCCGCCACCATTCTGACGGGAACGCTTTTTTTATAGCTATCAGCACCAAGGTTGGGAATATAGTTGTCCAGTCCAGTCCTCATCATGCACGTGCATAGAAGAAAAGAAGTTCGAGAACTTCACAGATGGCGGTGAACTGTGAGTAAATGCATCTCTGTATCATTCTCCACCCCTCCCTTTCTTCCTCGTTCGTTGGGAACTTGTCTTAATCTATCTCTCTCCCAGGTGGTTCAATGCGTAACTACACTGCATAGAGATACATGGTTTTCACATATCTATCGTTCGGACATAGAGTCACTTATATTCAGACACTTTTGATATACATTTATTTTTTTGGGGATATATTGTACTAATGAATGATAATATAGTCTGATGCTCTATCCAATTGAGTTGCCGAGGTGAACGTTATGGTTCATAAGTTTCTGTGAGCCTTCACAGCATTGAGAGAAGAAGTCCAGAGCTCTAGCCACCTTGAGCAGTACTAAGGTATGCAGAGTCCAATGAAGAGTGGCTCCTACATTTCGGGCGATACTTACTTTAAGCCCCTATCATCGGAACAAAGGACTACGTTGGATCTATCACATCGTTGGGGAAGATCGGTTTCAGTCTCTATTGCGCCGTGACTTTTGCCTGCAATTGAAATTCTACATCTGACGTACATGGGACTCTGTAATATTGGCATCAAACGCAGGAGTTCGACCTAGTGCGAATAGGCTCACATCGACGGACACTACCGAGATTGCAAATGCCTGTACGTTCAAAGTCTTTGGACCAGCCTTAACAGTTGTGTCTCCATGGTCTAGTTACACACGATGACGGTCGAGGAGGTTGCGAAGACCTGGAATCACCTTGCACATTCAAGTTATTTCAAATTTCGTGCTCACCGCGTTTGTCAAGCGTTCGTGCTTAGAATTTCATCAATCAATCACCTCAATAAAAGTAAGGCCCCGAATAGGGCTTTTCGACTGTTCCGTGATCTCTGATGAACTTATGATCAGCGAATGTTGAATCTCTTAAGAAGCATACAGCCTGATGTGAGCATACAGCCTGACTTGAGCATACAGTCTGACTTGACGCACAACCATGACTCCAGATGAACGGCACATTCTTCAATCTCTTGGAGCCGCCCTCCTTATGAATTTCTATGAGTATATTGCGATCATCCTTACTTATGGTACGTACTTTCCTATTACCAAGGATTACATATTTAGTATTCAAATACTTTATAGCAATCGTTGCTCCCCTGGGCATTCTAGCAGCAAAAGACTCTCTGGTGTAAGTCTTTAAATTACCAAATACAACAGCATACATCCTGCTCATGCCCGGATGCAGAAACTCGTCGCGCAGAGGAACAGGATGTATAATGCTCTTTGGATATCTTATGGCAACATTTCTCGTGATCACACAGACTCTGAAACTTGTCCTGATTGCAAATTCCGGCATGATACAGAATATCAGCACACTCCTTGCGATGAAGGGTATAGCAATTAACAAGCAGTTTCAGCCCTGGGATGTCGCTTCTCGTGGATGTCAGCTGATCACAGTGAGTTCTTTCTCAGAACTCATAATACCCTGCAACTATTAAGGCAGCACAGCTCCTGACAAATGACGGTCTAATAATCTGGCGAGCATGGATTATTTTCTCGAGAAGACGTTGGGCTCTCTGGACACTGATTGTTCTTTGGGTCCTCACGGCCGGTGTGTTTTGATTGCTCCTTGCCACCACTTCCTCAGATCTATAATATCTAACACAGGCACAATACTCAGCGTATCAATCACTGAGGCCAGATCCTACCCTGTGGCTCGCAGTTTATCGACTGTGAGCCTGACAACAACATTTTTGACCAACTTGATAGCAACATGCTTCATTGGATTTGTTCTTTGGCAAGTGATGCTATTCTTTGATCCCTAAATCTAACTTATCTTTGACAGGGGGTACTGGAAAGTCGTTCGACATGTTAAGCTCTTTCAAGGTTTTCAAGGACAGTCAAACGTTTGAAAAGTCTTGATCTTGCTTGTTGAGATAGGACTCGTGTACTGTCTGCTCCAGGTAAGTCCCAAGCGGCTGTAATTTGGCGGATTCTTGTGGCCCTAAACTCGAGTATCATTCAAAGCTTCTCGGATTGATTATCAACGTTTTGCCAGCTCTCCCTGTTACATCATTTATGCTTCCAGTGACCGCGATTGTCCTGCAATTGATCTGGACCATCTGTATCGTGTTATCGGCACGTTATCATCCTGGTATAATCTTATGCTGCATCTCACGTGTCTACAGATGTTTTATCCAATTATCATTGTCTTTGTGTTTCATGGTTCCTCTGTCATGCTAGGGCTCCATTAATGCGCGACTTCAATCAACGAGTCGCAAGTCAACGGAATCAATTTCTCATGATTGCCTTACAAAAGGCAGAGACTCCTATCCAGATTGCCCAATATAAATGATCATTGGGGTTACGATTGCAAATTATTGTTAATGTTGGACGCATCAATGTGGCCGTTCATATTTTTCTTTTCCTGACGATCATCTGGTGTGGCAGGAACGTGACATTACCGCCATTTATGATCTTCCAAAAAGCAATGACATTTTCCCCTTCATTCTTACTTGTTTTCTGATTACTTCTCATTCTTTTCTAACATATTGAGTACTGTAAATTTTCAAGTAGAACAATAACAATCAACTTACACCTGTTCTTTCTAAACTCTGTATAACGCCACACTCGTCACCCTTATGTTACGTATTTTGAACAGAAAAAGTCTATCAGCAATTAATCTGCTCTCTGGGCCCCTTGGCGTGATCACCTGGGAACCCAACTTGCAAATTCAACCCAAAAACCAAATCCATTCAAAAAACCGTGGCGACACCTGATGTAGCTGATGCATTACAAGTATTCAGAACAAATTGCATTTTGTGAAGGAGTTAGACAGTATGGCTACATGGGCTGTGACTACATTGGTTGATCCTCACCTTATCACTGAAAAATAAAGAAGCCATACATTGTAGTTGCATTAATATTACAGCCTCACTTTACGTAACAACTTTCCCTATTACTAGTTCGTTATGTAACACGACTCTTGTTTCCTGATGCTCAGCAATATTGATACTTATCTCAGGCACATGTCGGTGCCTTGGCTCGTACCAGCTCGTTATCAGGGCCCCTGAAGAGATTGGCAGTATGCGAAGGAAGACAAGGAGTATGATGATGTACGGCATTTCTTGGTCCTCAACTTCCTTAGTGCGGCCCTTGTTACGTATTTGGTTGATTAGAGTTCCACCGTCAAGTTCGACGCAATCACTCTACCTTTCATTCCACAACGTCACTTCATTCTGTGTTGAGTGCTATGTTACGTCCGACCTATATTGTAGAAGGTTCGGTAGTCAGAGTTCAGCTCCC
Organism: Termitomyces sp. T123_Mx157; assembly: GCA_018849495.1. NCBI lineage: Eukaryota > Fungi > Basidiomycota > Agaricomycetes > Agaricales > Lyophyllaceae > Termitomyces > Termitomyces sp. T123_Mx157. The sequence continues at coordinate 6,625 of JABFYK010000289.1, forward strand.
GCCAAGTTGGAGAACGACTGTGACTGCTGTAAATACTATCACAGAACACGCTCGAAGCTTCCATAAGCTGATTCATCTTACTGTAGCTGACTCACAGGCCATATAATCAGCTTGTTGCATGCGATTGGCAAGACCATGGACGAGATGTCATGACTTCTCTTTTCACCAATCACTGGGCTACGCCGAATGTACCTATGGCGGATATAACCAACAACAATGCTTCTGAATTGGACCTCCGCCCACAAATAATCTGTCTAGACTTGAGGATCCGATCTTACTATTCCAAAATTCGGTGTATACATGGTCCAGCTTTGCTGGATGACCGGTACAGCAGCCATTCCACCAGAGTTGTCGCTGTGAGTTCTCCCTTCTTCTCCTTCGCTGGCATGTTACATTTATCACTATCATCCTGCATAACACAGGTCGAGAATCCTCCTGATACCCCAGAGCAACAAGATTCTGTCGTATTTGTTGTTCGTACTCTAGCAAACCGATCTGGATCTGATCTGATGACCCATCACCTGTGTTAGATTACAGTCCAGGATGAATTGCCAATTGGTTGGCAGCCGGCTTTTGATTCTTCGTATGATACTTCTTCATAAGTGGTCGGAATCAGGAATCCAAATCTATTGCAGAATCATCACAGTTCGCTGCACGTACGACCAGAGAGGAACATCACCTTATAACCTAGGAAATATCCAGGGCGATATTCTGTAAGTATTAGTGTCTCGGATGAGGATTGAAGGAGGACGATGTTTAACTACGTTTGTGGTCACAGGCCTGGTCTTCCCAAAGTTGTACAATACTTCTATTACTTTGTGACTCAAGATGATCGATTCACTGATGTCTTCAAGATTTCCATCTTACCAAGGATAACAAGTTCTCTCAAGCTGGTCAGCCAGCCGACGTCCTATGACTACCTCGGCCTCAATGTCGGATTTACTAGATGGTATCTGAAAGAGATACTCGAGTTCCCGAATGATTTACAAGACCAAGCATTTTATATTGGCCAATCAAGAGACTCAGAGTCCCTTGGTGATGCTGGCAGGGTCGAATCCAATCGCTGGTGGCCTGATTGGGATGATGAGTTCAGTTTCGACAATTTTGACGGCATCTTCATCATCACTGCGCTGAGTGAGGTCATCGCAGACAATTTTGTGCAAGAGATGGAGGCAGCATTTGGGGAATCAATACTCAAGAAGCTTCTAGTCAAGGGCAGACGACGCCCTGGCCACCAGGCTTCAAGTAATCACTTCGGATATAGGAATGGTATATCCAATCCAGAGGTGCGAGGGGTGACTTTTGACATACAAGAACAGTCTGACCCTCGATACCCTGGGTCTCCTATTATTCCTCTGGGAGTCATCGTGATGGGATACGATGGAGACGAAGATAAGGATAGACGTCCTAAGTGGGCAGTAGATGGCGCCTTCATGGTCACACGCAAGCTCAACACTTATGTTCCCGAATTTGAAGCATTTTTGCTTGAACGCGGGCCCAAGTACTTCCGTGATCTTTCGGAACAAACTGCTGCTGATAAGTTGGGAGCACGTCTCATTGGACGGTGGAAAGATGGTGAGCGCCTATTGCGTAGACTGAGTTCCAGCTGTATACTGACATAGACCAGGCACTCCAATGGAACTCTCACCTGACCGACCCGACGTCTCCATTTCGGATAACGACGAGCGGGTCAATAACTTCATTTTTCAGTCGTTTGACCAGACCCACTGCCCGTACGCAGCCCACATAAGGAAATGTAGTCCACGAAATTATGTTTCTCCCGGCGAATCTGACAATTCTCATTTGTGAGCAAGATGCACGTTTGATAGCTGGGGAAAGTATGATGATATACCATATCTAGCATACGTCGACACGGCATATCATTTGGCCCTGAAGTGACCGACGAGGAGCAGCGTAGCGGTCGCACACTTCATGCTCGTGGCTCTCACTTTGTTTGCTACTCCAGCAGTATAGAACGTGGCTTCAAACACATTCAATGCGGTAAGTCCACTACGCCAATATCGTATCTGTTGAAGATACTGATCTGTCGGGTAGGTCGATCCAACAACGCATTATTTCCACCTCGCAAGAACACTGCACCTGGCATGGACCCCATTATCGGCGAGACCAACGAGGATGGCCAGAATTGTTGGATGACCGGTGCCGACCCAAACAATGAGGGTCGCATGATCATATTCCAGACTCCGTTTGTCGTTCCGCGTGGAGGAGAATACTTTTTTGTCCCATCGATTTCGACTCTGCGGGACTACGTCTCGACAAGGTCGCAAAATCGCAGCTAATCAATTGGACGCGCTGTTTTTCCATATCAATCTTGCTCATGGATGACCATTTGACTCGTACATCTACTCTGCTCAGCCATACTTCAACAAAGCCGTATCTTGGAAACCAATGATCATTCCGGATTCAGATGCCGCCTTCGTGGTTTGAGCGCTGCCCGTGTGAGTGCAGACGTGTGTCGATCGCCTTGATACCATGTGTCATTGTTTCGCACTGGCAATAAGTAATCGCAACCTGGAGGATGAACCTGCTTATATACGATAGATATCCAGGCCGATGTAAATACCGTATGGAGGACACTATGTATGAATATCGTGGTCTCTTTTTATGGTCCCAGGACAGTTTATCGTGTGAGACAATTGATATAAACCAGCGATGGATTCAAACACGATCCCGAGTGGTCATTTCCTACCCGCACATCTGAGACAACAATAATTGAATTACCCTATATACTCTCATATATATCGTAAAGTTCGAAGATTGCCGGACAATCTTTGGCATGACATTCTACTAGAAACTTTGGGAAGCCGCAGACGTAAGAGGGAGTTTATCAAGATATAAGTAGATTGTCCTAGAATATGGGCTGCTTTTGGTTCTTTGGCAAGTGTTCATTAACAAGTCTTCCTCATTCACACTACTCAGCCTAGTTCGAATACGATCCGATGGTCAAGCTATAGGTGTTCTGAACGATTGGAATTATGACCTCATTCATCGACGAGAAAAACGGGATTGGACTATCAAACATCACTAATTGGACAGGTACTATACCTTTTATGGCTTTACAGAACAGCATCTTCACACTATTACCGACACAACCTCGAATCGTTCTTATATGTCCTTAACTTAGGTCACCATACACCACAATTTCAGTGCAAGCCGGCCACACATGACGGCCTGGCAAATACGTCAGAGTTGATTCACTGCTGGCAGCCAATAGTGTTTCCTGAGGAAATACTGAAAAAGCAACCTGTTATGTCATTTCCAAACAGTGTATTTTCAATGGGAAAAGGCTCTAAACAAAGGGAAAAGTCTTTCCCCAGAGGAAAAATTTGTCGAAGAACTTGTATGACAGGTTTCCTTTTCCATCTTTCCGATGGAAACAGGTTCCAGTGCCAGTAGTGATTGCACGTTCCATTCAGTCCGAAGGGCTAAGAAATCATTTCTTCACGACTCCGAAGAAGAAATCTACTTCTCTATTTGACGGCCCGAATGTCGAACCTTTCTTCTTTGGATCAAATCTGCCCGATCAATATTTTACAGAGGTGTACATAGATAGAGAGACGGCACCGTTGTCGCCGGGCTCGACAATTGAATAACGTTACTTTTGGGAATTATATGAAGGCCCTGCGCCGGATGCTTCGATCTTCTACGATCCTGTATTCTTGGTGCTGAGAATCTGCTCAATTAGTCTTGGACTGTCTAGTGACATTCTATGACTTACATACCACATAAGATCCCTATGTTGTAATTCTCTAGGCTATAAGCAGTATCAGTCAAAACCCATATTGTGTAACAGAGATAGCATTCTACGATGTCCTAGGCGATACAGGAGCCTCAAGAGGATTTGGAAGAATTTGGGAGAACTTGTCATCACGATTTGATAAAGGGCAATGCACTACCACGTGAGGAGTGATCGTATTTGTCAGACACGCGTACATTCAAGAGACAAAAATGGAAAAACCTGACCATCCGTGACCAATCAGGCCAATCAGGCTGAAGTGATGTCGGTGTCTCAGTCATGCAACACAAATCCCTACTCCTCCACATCACTCTCCTCCCGGTCTATATAAGCCTTGCATCCTACTTCAACCTCTTCCCATCCTCACTTCTACCAACAAATCTGTTCTCTGTTCTACGTGTTGCAGAAGCCAATATCCTCAAGCAGCGTCTAGTTGCATTAGTAGCACCTTTTTCTACGTATCCCCAGCCATCACTCAACATGTCTTTGAAATTTCTTCCTCGTCGCAGCGAGGAACGAGGCAATGCTGATCATGATTGGCTCAAGACATTCCACACCTTCTCATTTGCGATGTATGTTTCTTCCGCGATATCTGTGCGGTTCATGATCTAATGGGCAACTTCTTCAAATAGGTATCAGGACCATAAACATGAACAATATGGCCCATTACGAGTGATAAACGAAGATCGTGTCGCACCTCGCACTGGCTTCGGCACACACTCTCACCGCGAATTCGAGATCTTTTCCTATGTCGTCTCCGGACAGATAGAACAGTAAGGCTCACATTCGAACCCAACTGTCTCCTCACCGATTAATGGCGCGACATATAGCCAAGACTCTATGGGCAATACGGAAGTGCTGAAACGCGGCGATCTCCAGATGACCTCTGCCGGCACTGGAATTTCTCATTCCGAAAAAGCCTACGGACCAAATCAAGTTCACTTTCTCCAAATTTGGTCTTTACCGCACACCTCACGCCTTCCGCCCAAGTACTTCACGCGCCATTTCCCAGACGAAGAGAAGAAGAACAAGTGGGCGCGTATTGTCGCGCCTGTTGGAGCCGAGGGTGTCCTCTACATGCGCGAAGGCGCAGGACCAGCACCCGTCCACAGCGCGTTGACGTTATACGCCACGCTCGCTGATAAGGGTCAGAAGTTGGAGCAGCCGTTGAAAGGGAAGAAGGCGTATGTGCACGTTGTGCAGACTTCTGGGTATAACACTGGGAAAGCATCGGGTGCAACGGTTAGGCTTGGGGGTACACGTACGTCTGAGGAGCTGGAGTTGAGGGAAGGCGATGGCGCATATGTCGTCGTTGATAACGGTGGTGCCACTTTTACGCTTGAGAACATTGGTGATAAGACCGCGGAGGTTCTGCTGTTTGATTTGGAGTAAGGGTTTCTATTTTTTGTTTTGTTTGATCTGGTGGTATAGATCTCAAGTTGAATGTAATTGACATTGAATAGAACTTTCACCATACACACGCCGGTCATTGCCACCGCTACCACCACACTACGAAGTCGACGTCATTACAGAAGATCCACATATGATTATTGTGGAGCTACGGTCAGTCGGTACGAGCTATAGTAGATCTATCTCATTGCAGATCCTATTGCCGTAAAGTTCAATGGTCCCGACGGCATAGATACGCTCAAACTTTGATCTCTAGTCACGAAAATCAGACTGGTTCGTAACGACATACCTAGTTCTCCGAAAGCATGAAGGATAGTTCATGGGAGACGCAATGATCAATCATCGTCATGCTATCAATCGTGGCGTGAGTACAGCTCTAGTCTTAGTGATTGATGAGAAAACGTAAGTATCTGGATCGATGCCGTCAACAAAGAATCTTCATCCAATCTGTACATATAGTAGCTTTAGAGAGCTATCTTGAACAATTTCGGATGCCACCAGAGCCGCAGCAGGCGCTTGAAGCACTAGAAACGAAGCCTGCTCCCAATAGAAGCCATGCAAAAACAGATAGGAGTGGTATCAGAAGTTGACTACTATCCAAATTGTCATCCGGCCGAGATTCTTGCTATCCATCCCACGTTCGTGTGAAGTGTCACAGCAGATGATATCATGCTTCATGCATACAATTGTGCACTACGTTCTGGCATTGCAACGAGTCACATACTGAGTCAATTCATCTATTAGTTTCCTTTACACAGGGATGAGCTTAACTAGCCTACGCCTTTCCAAAAACTTTTATCCCAGTCAAGATTGCATCGGGCTCATATGCAGTGGTAATCTGTAGAACTCTAATTGAGCAGGTGGAGCACTTCCTGCACACAAGTGACAAAAATAATTAGCCTACTTAGGTTTTCCAGAAACCAAAAGTTTTATTTTCCAAGTCATGATCTCAGTAGAATCCATACCAGCTCCACACGCACGCGGTGGAGTATCATGACGACAGTTGGATTCACGACCAAGTCATGATCTCAATAGAGTCCATACTATGCCAGCTCCACACGCACGCGGTGGAGTATCATAACGATAGTCTGGTTCACGCACAACTTACATTAGGCTTTTTCAACCCTGCGAAATCATCCCAATCCGCACTTGGTAGTAGGAATACAAGTTGAGCAGAATGAACCCGAGCCGCAAACTTGACTAGCTTGAAGGAAGACCGTGAGTTCCAGTGAGCTTAAGTGACTTACTTACAGTTTCCCAGAACATCAGATCCTTTTCGAGCAGAGTCCACTAGGCGGTGCAATAACATGCTATTGCAACTGTGCACGCATTGCGTTAGGTTACTGTGAATTTTTTCCGATTCTACAACGAGATCGTCATGTCAGCGGCGGCCTTTTGGGCGCGAATCGCAATTAATTCAGGGGGGGGGCGGGGGACTAGCTATGCACGCTGCCGACCATACTACTTTGCCATCCCCAATGGGCATCGAAATACGCACGCGCTGCGTTACTGTGCGTTTCCTCAATTCTACAGCAAGATCATCATGCCGATCAGCAGGAACTTCAGTGGAGCAGAACTAACCAAGCCGTTGATCGCAATTGATCCAAGAAGAGTGGGGAGACTCCAGGCCTAGCTACGCATGCGCAACAATAACTCGACAGAAGGAGGAAGACAAAAACTTGTTATAGAAGTAGACTAGACCTACCTAGGCCTTTTTCCGGAAATCGACTTTGTCGCCAGCGGAAGTACACTAAGTAAGCTTAGCATTTCACCCGCGTTGCGTTAAGCTTAGCTTAGCTTTTTCTTTTTTTTTTTGTGAAAACATATGAGATGTGGATCTGTATCGTGGGACTAGTAAGTACATTTGAGCGGGACGGGACGAGCCTCTTTCGAGCCGAACACTTACGAACCGCGAGGTTTCACCTGACTTCGTACTCGGGACAGGGAAAAACATTAGGTGAAGAGCGTGGCTAGATCTAGAAAGATAGGGCATGTAGCTTACAGTTACAGTGTTAAGGAGATGATGATGATGATGATGTTGTGCGTTTTTACACGAGTTAGGGTTGATGGATTTTTTGAGTGTATGTATGTATGTAGATTCTTTCTGTCTTGGGTATTCAGTCAATTTATCAAAAGAAGTACTGTGGAACCTGTACGACCAACAAAAACAGTTATCAGATCGTGATCGGAATGGAGAAGCACACAGCCATGGCATGAGAACGGACCATGTTCAAGCAAGGTAAGGTGGACGACGACGTGGAATTGGAATAACTTATGCGTTGAGGGGACGACAATCCGAACCAGTGTGGGAGTCCGATAAGGGGGGAGATCATTACTTTGACAGAAGCGAATAAGGTAAGTAGGTCAAGGAACCCCGAGATCCTTAGACTTAATGGGGTACGGGTGTGGTCATTGTACATACTGGTTTTTTTTGTGATGATGATCCGTCGCGACGTGGGGGGGTTCTCTGGGTGATCTGCATGATTGATGGTTAGCCATACGATGCGATGCGAGCTCCTCTCACATGTTGGCCATGACGGGCCAGCCAGATAACATAACAATATCCATGGGGGTAAGACTTGGACTTGCACAAATCCCTGCCCAAATGGGCACTTTGATATTGATGCCTGCCCTGCGCTGGATGGCTATACAGGGTAGTATGGAGTATGAACCCACCGCTGACATATATATATATATAGGGAAATATAGTGAACACTACGGTGGGCCACCTGTACCAGCCAGGATTTGAACTTCGTACGTTCAAATCCTGTCACTGCCAGGCTATTTCGGGTCATCACCCGAATGTTTCACCTTCTGACCACCACTCACTACCATTCAATAGATAGAACACCTGAGTCTATATGTAATTTGCCTCATGCAATATATGCCTGCAGCAGGTTGACATTTCAATCTTGCCAATTTTGATTGTGAAGTCATTCAAAAAGGAGAAGATATCCTTGCATTTTGCACTCCTGAGTATAGTGTGCAAGCATAGGCTGTGTTTGATTTTCTGGGTATGCAGGAAATCACATTTCTTAATATCTGGTCTATTTTCTTGGCAATGCTACATCTAATGTCAACATATGAACTTTGAGCCTTATTATGCATAGCTACTAGTAGATCTACAACGTAGCTAATGATTTCAAGGATCATCATAGTACTAATTCAACCTTCACAGGGAGGAGTAAACCCATGGCAAAGGGGCCCTCAAGAAATTTCTTTACCCTTTAGTTTCAATTGCCTGCATAATTCATCACACTTGTGTGCCTTCTTCCATGCTTTGATGCTGTCTGGGCCTTGATCCCAGAAACCTGTATCCTTGACCCTACTAAAGATATAACAGATAACTTATCAACAACTCAAATTAAGAATGTAGCAGATACATACAAATGGGCCTCAGGATCAAACAAAATAACAGACTGATTAGAGCCAATGATACCTGTGCTGTGCATCAGAAAAAGGCATGCAACAACAATACAAGAACAGGCACCTTGAAGGTCTGTCAAAAACATATCACTATTAGTATTAATAAGTGTGTGATGAGCATAGGCATTGAGTGCAATACTCACAACATTGACACTCTGACCAGCTGTAGCACTACCACTAACTTGACAATCTGTGTATGATACAGAGGTATCAAGGGGCAGTGTGGCAAGGAGAGAGTCAAATATAAGAGTTGAGTCATCATCAGGCCAGCAGTTGAGAGCCTTTCCAACAAATGCACCTTTGCTATTCCAACAAATATCTACACAACTGTCAGGTTCAAGGTTACTAGCAATTGT
>JABFYK010000290.1:0-15545 GCA_018849495.1 Termitomyces sp. T123_Mx157
GTAACATCGCGTGCTATCTTCCCAGCTCAACTGGAAAGCTGTTCACCACGAATCATGGAAAACCCCTCTATCAATCTGTGTAAAGCCTTTCTCATCCTTGTTCTCTACTCCTTATCAACTCCTGGCCCCACATTTCCAATTCCTCCAATCGCCGTTCATTGGCCTCAACACAATTCCTTTGCAGTGTTGACATCGTTGAATGAAATCGTTCCTCCCGATCTTCTTGCGCCTTCCTCGCTTGAACATTTCTTTCCATCTCATCTCGGTCAAAATCCTCTTCTCGTTTACGTTCATTAGCCTGAAATTCAGATTCGCGGCGCTCCTGAGCATCCTGGAATTCAGACTCGCGTGATTCCTCGGCCTCGTCAAAGTCCTCCTTGCGTTTCTGTTGGGCCTTCACAAAATCGTCTCCACGTTTGGCCTCGTTGATTGTGTGAATACGGTTCCTCTCATTTGCACCTTCCTCGAAAGCTTTGGCTCTGAGCTCCTGTGACTCCGCAAACTCTCTGTGCATCCTCCTTTGCTCACCAATGTGCCGTTGAGAGGTGTTGATGTTGACACTATCTGTAATATGCGGTATGGGAAGTACATTTTGAATGAAAGCACCTGCCCTGAACATTACAGATGGCGTCTGTTCTTATAATTAGCGTTTCAAGAGAAGATTATAGTGGATGCTGGAACAACTCACAAAACTCGCATCGTCTTCCCTCGCAATAGGCCGATCCCGCCGTCTCGGCCCCTGCAACTTATACATACGCGTCGAAGTTGGAGTTGACCCAAACATCTCCAGAGTTGACGCAGACGTCAGACTTGACGCAGACTCCCACGTTGAGAAATGCAGTTCCGTCTCCAATTCTTCTCCTGCCGTGTATTTTACTGGACCTGCATCGCGTTCAGGGCCCTCATGGTCCCGATCTTCATACATTGAAAGACGTCCCATAAGACGTTCAATAGAATCCAGTAACCAAGCTGACAACGTTGCATAGGTAGAGGTGGGTTGACGATAGCTTGCATCAGTGAGTTGATTGGCTTGACTTTTGTACAACGCCAATAGCATACTCTTCTGACGATTGAACCAAACCTCCTCTAGATCTGCCTCTGCCTCGGCTTGTTTTACCATGTGCGACAGTGACATGTCGAATACCTGGGAGTGCTGCTCCTGGGCAGTCTTGAAGGCAGTTGAACGTCGAACGTTTCCCCTCGATCGTTCTTCCTCACGACCATGAAACTGCCTCATCTGTAAGTCCTTCAATCGCAACGACTTTCGAGACCGCCGCATCATTCTTCGCTCAAAGATATCACTACGTTGTGATTTCCTATTCTCCCATGCAGCTTCTGACGCGTGAAATTGACGCTCTCTTTCGCTTTCATCTTTTAAGAATGCTTCTTGCCGCTGCTCTTGTGAGTGCGTAAAGGATATGTAGAAATCCTTTTCCATAACTTGGTATGATGCACTAGTGCTCCCCTCAGGATTGCCTTGTTCAGTGAGAGAATGAAGGGGCCCCTCCTGCTGATCGAAAGATTCCGTAGATGTATATTGTATTGTGGAATTGAGGGGACTACGAGAGCCTGAAGTAATTGCAGCTGGTGTATGATTTGAGTAAAGGACTCTATTGGGCAGGTTCCATCTCGATGGAGGCGATTGTAGGGCATTGACGGTGGAGAGAGTAGCATGGTCGTCTGACAGATTAGTGCTCGCCGATGCTGACTGTATCGTATTAGTGACACGAGTTGTGGAACTCGTAGGTACCGACACAGGTGGTGATGAGGTGAGTATTTGCTGAGGATACACAGGGCTAGATGGAAAGCAAAAGCATGCCAGTGAGTGAAATTGAGGACAGGACAATTCGGGAGTGACAAACGCTCACACTGTCACGGTTGCTTGGCTGTCCCTCAACACAACTTTCTGGCTTTTCATCAATCTCTCAAATTGAGCCACTAAGGCAGTTTTGAGAGCGTCACATTTATCTTTCAGTCTCTGACGATCATCGCCTACCAGCTCCTGTCGTGCTGCATTATACCACTCTGCTCGCTTACCACGCATCTCCTGGTCAATTTCAAAAGCGCGTCCACGATCTCTCTGTCCCTGAGCAAATATGACCTCCCGTGCTGCATCAGCTTTCTGAAATCTCTCTCCTTGAAGTGTGTCGGCTTCTTTGTACAGCTCTTCTTTCCGTCCTTGATTTCTGCGGAACATAGAACGCATCTCTGCCGTTGTACGCCCGAATTCATCGTCCCGTGTTCGCTCTCCAACTGACCGGGCCTCCTGCTCTGCTTCAAATTTGCGCCGGAAGTCACGCAGGCTTTCTTGGAAGATGTTTTCACGCTGCATTTCGGAGACCATGTATTCCTCTTCACGCACTTCGGATGTCTCCAAGGTCACAGACGGTGTAGGATTGGTCTGGTGAGCTGTTCCTCGAGATAAGAGCTGCCTGCTGACTATCAGTACAAGTTCTACACAAAGTCATTAGTATGCAGCTCGTTGGAAACAGACCTTATCATTAGCGGCTTGGATTTAGACGAGATGAGCTGCTAGCAGTAGATCGGGGTCTGATTCAATGATTGATATTATTTTCCATCTTATTAAGAACTGCGTAACGGTACTCATGGAATTTCCCAGCTGTTACAGCAATTGCAGTGGTTTCTGATGCAGCTGTGTCCCGGGCCGGTTCAACAGCACATGGCCTGACGACTATGATTTGACAACCATGATTGAACTTGACATCGACTCACGTCTTACCTGAGGAGCTGTTTAAGGAGCCTGACCTGCACTTTCGTCAACGACCAGGTAATAATACTATAGGTGAGAAATTCGATGCACTTTCTTAGGCGTTTTTCTTTGGATTGACAACGACATTGTCTCATCAAGCCTTGGTCTCGCAGTAATACCTATCCTCACAACAATGTCTACCTCCAATGCAAGCACTGGAAGCAAAAATCTAGAGGTTGAAGTTTCGAATTACTCCAACGACGAAGGGCTATCGCCAAATGTCGCAGAAGTCACGGGACAAATACAACGCAGGACACCGCCCCAGTCAGCACGCAACTTGATTAGTCATGTCTGGATTGCGAGTTCTACAGAATGAGTCCTCAGACACTGGTCTTTCTTCGGTCTTTTATTTTCCTATCAAAATGCCGAATCTGTGTTGCAGCTTGTTACTTTCTAGAAGACCCATCTCTTCTTTAGATGATCCCGTGACTTTTTCTCTTGTAGATCCCATAAAGTTTGCGACTGTGCCGGTTATCAAAAGATGTCACAACTATTCCTCTCGCAGAGCCCGAGGCGTCAGGTAATAAACATCCTTCTATGACCTCGACATCATGAACTCAGAAGACTGTTTCCCTCTAGAAGCTTCAGAAACGTCATTCCTCCGCCCTGACCGCAATTATGTCACTGCTTCAGAACTATCCCTCGGCCCAGTCAGCGCTCTTACACAACCTTATGAGGATACACGGTCATCAACTACATGAGAAGGCTGCCTTCGGCGTTAGACAAGCTTGAGAATTTGAAGCGGCCACTGTTAACAGTGTTAGAAAAGCTCCACGACAGTAGAGACAATGCTCAAAGGTTTTTGGATCTCTTTCAACGGGCAAATACTTTTGTTCGTGATCTCAACATCATCTTACCATTACTACATCATGATTAGCTCTTAGATATCATAGTCGGACCCCCACCAGGCTTTCAGAGGCACCTCATCATGGCGGCGCAGAGGCTCGCAGCTGCATCAGGACTTTACCAGGCTCCATATGAGCTAACTAACGTTACCATTTCCAAAACCTCAGGAAGCTCAGGAGGCTTTGCTGACATTTACAAAGGACACTTTCATGGTCGAGGGGTTTGCATTAAAGCAATCAGGCTGTACAAAAATACAGATATGGGCCATTTTATGAAGGCAAGCACCAGCGCCATGGGTCTTCGTCAACAACCTCGATGTCTTTACAGGTGTTCTCTAGAGAAGCGATACTCTGGAGTCAGCTACACCAGCCCAATCTCTTACCGTTCTATGGTATATATTCTCATGATGGAAGAGTCTCATTTGTCGCTCCGTGGATGGAGAATGCAGATATTGGCGAGTATCTCAGACGGAACCAGACTTCGAATCGTGTCGTGTTGGTATGTGCTCACCGTTCTATCAAACTAACTATAGCTAACTCCTAGGCCATCAGGTGTAAATTGCTCAAGGGCTAGAGTTCCTGCACAAGAATGGAATTATACATGGAGACTTGAAGGGAGTGAGTTCGCTTACCATTCCAACATCATTTCTGGACATTACTCGTCAAAAAGGCCAATATTCTCGCGAACAAAGTAGGCAGAGCTCGTCGTGCAGAGTTTGGGATCTCTTCGATCTCGGACAAGGGGATTTTTGCATGGAATTCATCATCCACGGCAGCGTCGAAAGGGAGGACAATCAGGTGGCAGGCACCCGGACTGGTTGAACCCGAAAGCGACGAGGAGATACGCAACACCCACGCGAGCGATATATGGGCATGGGCCTGTGTCGCTTACGAGCTTTACCTTGTAGCTAACTCTTTCCTCACATTGAGAACAAGGTCTTTGCTGGAGAATTACCACACGCACACCTCACGCGCGAAGCAGCCATCGTGAAGCACGTTTCTACCGGTATGCGACCAATACAGCCTCTCGTCTCAAGCTTTAGCTGGAGCATCTGGGGGCTGACTGAGGATATTTGATCGTTAATGGAAGCTTGCTCGGTTGCTCAACCGGCGGAATGTAACGTCCACCCGTCCACGAAGTTAATCGTCGATTGGCTATAGGGCTTCCGACCGATTTCCAGGCGGATACATTGGCAAATGATGTTTCATGTCCTTTCGAGAGTTTCGGGAGATGATGCGAAAGGGCAAGGGGAAGGGCAGAGTCTCGGATGAGGATGAGATTTCTGTTGAGATATTCGAGAGATTGTTGAATGAGTAACTAATGATATGGGAGTGGTGACGACGCATTGCGGAGATGTGGCGTACAGTCTAAGCACCCCTGTCAGTACAAGTACCAAGTAAGCTTCGAATTGTGGCCGACCTTTTCATCAATGGATCATGTCCATCGGGAAAGGTTCTGACAGCTTCGCGCCCGAAAAGGATCCCAAACTTGACGATGATGTCAGGATATCCCTGAATGAATGGCAAAGAACACAGCTATTAAACTTCTCAACGCTGATTTGTGTGGCTGACGAAATCTTCAAGTTGGACGAGAGTAGAGTATGTATTGAACAAAATAGAGAGAGATTCAGGATATGGGCGTGTGTACTCGGGGCCAGGATGCTTCTACTTCTAGCGTCGTAAAGCAAGATATGCTTATTGCTTTAGGCATGGATGCATGTATCCTTGCCAAGGCTGACGCCGTTCTAGAGTCAGTCAGCTGCCACCGGTAGACAAAGGTTGTGGAACAGATGCTCAAGCAATGATCACAATGTTCAAGAAAGGTGGGAGACGATTTGTATCAATTCATGTAGCTATACAGAGGAGATGGTTGTCGAGAAAGGAAAAGAAAATTGTTCCGTCGCGAACAATACTTTGGCCGAAATGAGGAGCCGACCATCATTGGACGGGGAGCATGGCCGCGCCGCCAATTTACAATCATTATAACTTTGACAATTTCTGTATAGGTCCCCTGAAGTTATCTCCTCTTACTCCTCTCCTTCATTACATACTCTCACTTGAATGGCCCCCGTTAAAGTTACTAAGATCTGCTGCAGTCAGTATCGCTTTTAGACCTGTATTGTGATACATAATGCTGACTGGGCGCGTTTGCTTGCAGTCGGTGCTGGATACGTCGGTATGTCATTTCTACCCATCGAAACACGCGCTCTTATCCGATTTTTGAATCACGATCTCAGGTGGGCCAACCTGCGCTGTCATCGCCTTGAAATGCCCCCAGATCAAGGTCACTATCGTCGATCTCAACGCGGCACGCATCAACGCTTGGAACTCGCCTGACTTCGAGCTGCCCATCTACGAGCCTGGCCTCGAAGATGTCGTGCGCCAAGCACGAGGCAAAAATCTGTTCTTCTCTACTGATGTAGATCGGGCCATCGAAGAGGCTGATCTCATCTTCGTCAGCGTCAACACGCCAACAAAGAAGTCGGGTGTCGGTGCAGGTAGTGCTGCAGACCTCAAGTAAGTCTGCCATCCCCTATCACAATAAATTCTATTCTACCTACGTCCCTCAACGCTGACTCGATGCTGGATGTGTTTCCAGTTACGTCGAGCTCGCCACGAGGCGTATTGCGACTGTTGCCACCTCTTCCAAAATAGTTGTTGAGAAATCTACTGTCCCATGCCGCACCGCCGAGTCGATGCGCACAATCCTCGAGGCAAACTCCAAGCCCAACTGCCGCTTTGATATCCTCTCCAATCCTGAGTTCTTGGCCGAAGGTACCGCGATCAGCGATCTCTTCAACCCCGACCGTGTCCTCATCGGTTCCCTTCAAACTCCTGAGGGCAGGGATGCCAGCGATGCCTTGGTTTCCGTCTACGCCAACTGGGTTCCGTGAGTTGTCTTTATATTCATATGTCCAAGCTCGAAATACCGATAAACTCTCCATGATGTAGCACAGATCGCATCCTTACTGTCGGCCTCTGGTCCTCCGAACTCTCAAAACTCGCAGCGAACGCCATGCTCGCCCAACGCATCTCATCTATCAACGCTCTCTCCGCCATCTGCGAAGCTACTGGCGCTAACATCGATGAAGTTGCGCACGCGATTGGGTACGACTCCCGCGTTGGCCCCAAATTCCTCAAAGCCTCAGTGGGTTTTGGCGGCTCGTGCTTCCAGAAAGATATCCTCAACCTAGTGTACCTCGCCGAGAGCTGCCATCTTCCCGAGGTTGCGGCGTACTGGCGTCAGGTTGTTGAGATGAATGAGTACCAGAAACGCCGGTTCTCGAAGCGTGTTGTGGATACGCTGTTTAAGACTATCACTGGCAAGGTATGTGGCCGTCTCTCGTCCGTTGTTGTGGGATGCTTTTACTAATTAGTGATTCGTGATTCGTTATCTAGCGTATCGCGGTTCTGGGCTTCGCATTTAAGGCGGACACTGGCGACACGAGGGAGTCTGCTGCGATCACGCTCATCAGGGACTTCCAGGCAGAGCGTGCCTTGATCAACATCTACGATCCCAAAGTTGAGCACTCCCAGATCTGGGCTGATCTACAGGAGGCAAGTCCCTCGGTTCCCCTCGACAATAGTACGTCTTCCATCTTCCATATTCTTACCTTCCCGATTGGTAAACACGCCAATGTTTGTAGTTAAAAAACAAGTGACAATCTGCAATTCCGCACTGGAGGCATGCAAAGATGCCGAGGCTGTGGTCATCGCGACGGAGTGGAAGGAGTTCACTGAGATTGATTGGGAGGCTGTTTACCAGAACATGAATAAGCCCGCCTTTGTCTTTGATGGACGACTCCTTGTCGACGCCGACAAGCTGCGGAAGATCGGATTCAAGGTGCGCTGCCCCTCTCTCCCTCTTTCACAGGATGCTCAGATGCCTTTGTTGTAGGTTACAACGATTGGACGGGCTCAACCGATGCCCTAGATTCGTAGACATATGCAAAAAGAAATTATAGGCTTAAGATACCCTTAGAATGGACAGTGTTACTTTGCAATACTCTAGAGGCTTTTGATTTTTTGATTAGTATGTAAGTAGACTTGATTTGACACAAGTATGAGCTCTCTGGAGAACCCGAATTATCGAGGTCAATACTCAGTCATTCTTCTAAACTCAGGGGGATGCACACATCTGAGTCACGATAATGCTCTGAGATGCAACAGATTTACGTCAGACTCTGATGTAGCCATATCTCCAAAGCTTGAGTACGATCAACAGAAGTCTGGGCACCAACCTGAAAAGTCAGTATCGTCCAGCCCCATGGAGGCAACGACACAGAGTAGAGAATCATGGAAGAAAGCAACTTGGCTCCAGCACTGGTGCCAGTTGTTACGCACCTTGATCCTCGCCTCCTGCAGGTCCACCTATTCGGGGATAGGTGAAACAAAAGGGAGGAAATCGCAGGGACTTGTTGCTAGCAATAGCTTATACATGGTGTCGCCATTGGGAAACTGTAGCAGCTAAACATGTACTCGTGTCCATTGGAGATGGATGAGGGGGATGAGGAATCCATTCTTGGTGCATTACTTCGGAAGATCTGTGTATACAACACTGGGACCACGATACGTAGGAAATTGGAGAACACTAGAGGCTGAGAAGAGCCGAAAACACAGCTGGGGATAAGTCTGCATTTTCTCATGGCCCTCTGATCATCTTTTAGCTCGTCCCTGCATATGAGACAAAATCTCGGAAGCAAAAGGTAGACACAACCTTCACGAATGTAAATTTGGAGCTTCTGTATCCGGAGTTCTGCAAGTGTAAGGTTCCGTGTCTGATCACATTCTTAGCGATGATGATGAAATAACTAGATATGTAATCTCCCAAGTAACCCATCTACTGATACCGTACAGGCGATTTTCGGCTCTTAGTAGGCCTAGATAGCCTTCCGAGGCAAGAATACTTAACGCGAGAAGTTGAGTTCTAATGAGTACGCTGTGCGTCGGCAAAGGGAAAAATTTGGCAAAAAATGTTATTACCACTAAGTAATAATGGCAATTGTAAGTACACAAACTCGGAATCGTGTATTTAAGGACGAGTCTGTACATACTATGCCCCATAGCTAGATTTCACCTTTCCTCGCTTGCCAAAGCCTCCGAGAAAATAGGTTTGATTGTTGATGGTCCATCCAACCTTTGAACACGGACATTCACCGGGGATGTTGCCATTCTGCTAGCCATATGGCCAACTTATGAGATATGCTCAAGATTTGCAAATGGGTTCTTGCCCCTGGAGAGGGATGCCCAACTAAAAGTAGACTTTTTGAAACAGTCATACCAGAGTTTGAAAACGCTGCCCGCACCCGTAGATCCGTGGAGATGGTCGGATTTCATGGAGCCTGCCAGGACAAAACGATATTGATTGTGTTGCCGCAGACTATGAGTAGAGACCCTTGACGCTGACGCCTTGGCCGAGGGCTGGACCGGTTCCCGCGAAAAGATTCACAGAGTCGAAAAGGTTCAAGGGGGTTGTCCTTGAGGGCCGATAGCCTCGGCTTCATACAGGTCAAAACATGATGCATGGCTTCTGAACTTCTCTGAACTTCTGAAAGATCTGAACTTTTTTCTTTTGACATCCTCGGAGGTGGGAGTTTTCGTCTGTCTTGGCTCTGTCTCCATATCAATCTTTCACTATTCGTCAATGTGCTTGGAGCGGAAGACATCGATGCAATGATCAATGACTGTCTATAGCAATCTTCGTTTTGCTGACAATGATGCCTAAAATCTCTATATGTTGATGTAATGGATCCCAGTCTGACATAACTCAAGACAAGAGAGTTAGTCGGTGGCTGTGCACATTTTGAATGTCTTCCATGGAGATGATACTGAGCATTTCGTATGTGATCCATTTCTCTATACATCTCGACTTGAATATACTCGGATTAATAAACGTTAGGTTAAACGACAGGTTTTATTCTATATGTCTCTGATTCTGCAAGGACGCTCATCAGGCGACATTTTCACGGATTCCTTATGGCTCTGTATGAGCAAACATAACGACCCGCGTTTGACAGAGATTGGATCGTGAGTTGTGTTGTTTTGCAGTGATATATATTACCGTATCAAATATCCACGGGGCTGCAGATATCTCCGGTTCCCCTTAACGGGATCGGTTTCACTATGTACAATTCTTTTGATGAAATTACCAGTCTGAGTCAACGACTCTTTCATAGAACTTTTGGAATATGTCCTTGGACCTTGTTTCGCCATGGTATTGTCCGACTGGATACGGGCGACTTCACGCATGACTTTAGGCGACCGTGTATGTTGTCTTCATGCTAGGTCAGCAGCATCATATTTGGTTCCAAGTCAATGATTTGTATTCATACGATGATGTCGCAAGGGTTAGTGTGGTGCGTTTTCGGAGGACATTCCTTCGTGCGATTCTAAAATCAGAACTGCTAGGGAAATTGTAGCACCTCAGACACTTCTTTCATCAATCTTTCCTACTAGGTATTGCCTATTCTCCGAGGTCTGGTAGGCCATCACCGTACAACAAACATCTTATACGTATGTTATATCTTTGACGCAAAAGTGGGTTTTGACAAGAAAAATCTGCCTGATAGATATTTGCTTGATTTATTTTCATGTGGCTATTTCAAGCAACCGCGGAAACCGACATTCCCGCGGAAATGTGAAGGTGCGATCTCCCAGCATCACTGTTATGATTGAGGGAGGTTGATTTCCGTGGAATATCAGCCATACCTGTGTTTCGCTACCCGTATAAGCTCCCTGTCCGATAACAAGCCCTCCACGTTTGACACGCGAATAACATAGACTATGTCTTTGCCTACGCGTACGCTAGAAGAAAGTGCGTCAATTCAATCGTTGTCAAAAAAATTTCTTCTAATCTTTAACTCGCACTCTAGCGGATGCCATCCTCTGTGCTCCTGGGCATTTACATGAGGTTGAGACTATATACCTCAATGGACGTATGCAGAGAGTGTACAAGCACCTCTGGCCGTCCGTAAGGGAGTTCTGGTTATCGAGGGTTGAGAAATATTCGCAAAAGACTTACATCGTCTTCGAGGACCAGCGTCATACCTACGGCGAGGTTCACCAACGCGCCGTCAGAGTGGCTGCGGTCTTTCGCCATGTCTATGATGTAGAGAAAGGTGGGCGTACCTCATCGACAGAGTTTATCTTCGTATTGATGGGTTACACAGGAGATAGGATTGGGATCTGTTCGCGGAATTGCCTCGATTACCTTGTGTCCTTTTGGGCAGCTCGTACGTCAGCTCCCCATTTCATTTCTATGATCAGCCCCTCATTGAACTTCTGAAGATCTTCTCGGCGCCGTACCTGTCCTCATCAATGCGTAAGCGAGCCAAGCGAGCCTTATCCAAGTTCTAATGCTCACTTTAGGTGGCTCCCCTTTGAGCCCCTCCAATTTTGTCTCTCACATACTGATTGTCGAGTCGTTATGCTTGATCCTGAGCGGGCTGACCGCCTAGCACCAATTGTCCTGGAAGACAAGCCTAGTAATTTCCTGGTCTTCGATGAAAAAATGGACATGAATCGATGGCCTGGCATGGGTTCCTTCCCCGCCACAATCAATGGTTACAAGGGTGATCTTGTTGATATTTTGGCCATGGATCCTCAAATTTTGCCCGAGGATAACGCCCTCGTCATGTTTACTTCAGGTATGGGCATGTCTTGCTTCCTTCATGACTCAAACGAACGAGCTAAGATATTCGGATGGACAGGAACCACTGGTTTGCCGAAAGGTGTTTTAAGCACTCAACGTCAGTTTTTGACAAATATTCCAAACGTGAGTGGAACCTGCTATGTACTGGCACATACTGAAGAAGTCATCAAACCTTAGGTCATGGTGGGAGGTATCAGAGCTAATCTACGCAAAGGGGGTGACTACCCCAACTTTGATGTCGAAGATATCCCTCAGAAGGGTGTACTCATCGGTGTACCATTATTCCATGTTACCGGTCTTACTAGTTTTACGGTCAGCGTGGCTGCATTTCCCAGGCCATTAGCAACTAAACTCGCGGACAGATGTACTCGACTATGATGGGATTGAAAATCGTGTTGACTCTGAAGTGGATTGTTGAAGAGGGTCTGTCGCGTCGTTAATTAAAACTGTCCACCCATTTCCTAAAGTTTCTAACAGCCGCCACGTAAATGTCCAGCTACCGCTGAGTAGTCTTAATATACTGACGAGTGTCGTAGGCTGATTAAACGTGAAAATGTTCGCGTTGCAGGAGGGTAATGATAATTGATTTCTCGATTACCTTGTTCATATCTAAATGCCTAAATGCCGTTAGTGTTCCTGCCATGGTTTCCGATCTCATAGACAGCTCTTTAGCTGGGTTTGCACTCGAAGGTATCTTTTTCGGTGGCTCGCCCGCCCCCGACACCCTCGTACCGAGAGCCAAACACGCTTTCCCGACAGCCACCATGTAAGGGCTGCATGTTCCATGTTCTCTTTCCAGGTCATTAATCGACAGTTCTTAGGATGCAGGCATATGGCATGACAGAAACAAATTCTATAGCAGTTTCGGTACTTCTGCCTCAAACGCTTATCGTCTTTGATATCTAAAGCACCTTTTTCCCAAATAGTTTGCTGGAGATGATTACACGGCAAGGCCGACAAGCACGTCAGCTCCTTTCTTTGTACTTGAATTTTTCTGTGTACTCATACATGTCGTATAGCGGTCGAGCTTCTCCTGTGAATGAGATCAAGATCGTGTGTGATGGTTCCATTGTTGGTCCCGGAATTCCCGGGGAAGTTTGGTTGTAAGTACATACTTTGTATCATTTGCTGACTCTTTTTGACATCTGTAGGCGTGGTCCGAATATCATGCAATGCTATTGGCAAGACTCGGGTAATTGGATGTAATATATCTACCATTGAATGCTAAATGAAATCTCCCTGACCCATAGTTGCCACCGAGAACGCGCTCACGAGTGACGGATGGCTGAGTACAGGTGACCTGGGCTATTTGGATGAGGAAGGGTTCTTGTACATTAAGGATAGACGTGAGACATCTTATGTATTCTGCTGAAAATCCGTAACTGACCCTTCGTAGTCAAAGATATCATCATACGAGGAGGCGAGAACATTGTAAGTCTTGTCTAGCGTGACTGTAGTTTTCATCACCTATATACTGTCAGGACTCGGTCGCGGTCGAGAATGCCCTTTATCGTGATCCTCGGATATCTGAAGCCGCTGCAGTCGGAGTTCCAGATAATCGCCTTGGGGAGCTGGTGGCGGCTGTGGTATCTGTGAAACCTGCACATCGAGGTATGGTCACGGGGACATCCCTCATCACTATCGCTCGAAAATAGTATGGCTATTTTGTTCTGACCTGGGCTACCTTGGAACTGACTACTCGTGAATTTTCAGCCTTCCTCGTTTCGCTGTACCCGTAATGATTATTGTCCAAGATGAGCCATTTCGTTCGTTCGTTCGTAATCATATTGAACCATAGACTAATGATCCGCAGAGCTTACTCCTTCTGGGAAGATTATCAAGGGTAAACTTCGTCAGCTTGCTCGGCATCACTGGGAAGACGACCGTGCTCAGATAGGCGACCACCGCGGTGCTCCTAGTTCTTATCTCTAATAACCACAAAATTTATCATACAAGCACCCCTTTTGAACACTTGAAATTCACCTCATCCATCTTGAGATCGTTCGATCTCTTGGCACCCATATATGCCTACATTGTTCCAATCTTCTTCATGTTAATAAAGAATAGCATCGAATGTGACAGGCTTCGTATACTCACGATGCTTACGATGAGATACAAAGGAAGTATGATATTCCAAACCGCGATGTAGAACAGCGATAATGGACCGCTAGTACAACAGGTATTTTTCGAGTCCTCGACAAGAACAAAGGTGGTAGTGTTAAAGTGTTCTAATTGCTTTCTTGATACATTCCATGCGTTAATTGATTAGCCCCGCTTGCAGTCAAGTGGGAGGATGCAATTGCGTCATGGTTTAGGGCGTTCCACCACGCCATCTATAACGTGGAGAGCTTTTGATCTTAAACCTCCATCTGGACACCGTGGGAATCTCAGTCTACCGGTTCACACCTCGGGAAATCAATCTTGTAGGCACTTGAAATAAACTATTTCAAACAAGTGTTTCCCCAGAAAATCCTACCAAAATTTACTACACCCAGGGTGTTGGAGATGATGCACCACGGACACTTGTCACTGTGTGGGCCAACCAGGCACCACTCTTCACATTCTTGGGCCCAAGCACCACCCTTCACATCATCGGGTCAAAGCACAGTTCATCCTTCATTGTCTTCATCTTTTTTATATATATATTGGATTCCCTGTAGATAGCACCCCCAGTCATTTATACCAAACTGAGGGTGAGTAGTTCATACAACCACATGCATACATGTACTGACTGTACTAAAGTATCATACTTACATTTATCTGTTTAGGCACAGTCCAATAAAGGGGTACAAGTGAAGAAGAAATACAAACCTGTTGCTTTGAAAACCAAGCCTGTTGCTAGCCAAGTATCAGAAGACTTTTGGATTGAACAAAAAATCGTTGGCAACCCTCTAGCAATCATGACACTCAACCCCAACCTATCTCCATTTATACTCACAGGACAATTTATCAAGGGATGGAAAGCAGCATTTGTGAGTGAACATGACACTGGTTTTCTCTCTAGCAACAAGCTCAAAGTATTGGTTGACCTGGTTGCTAAGCAAAATCAGGCCTTTGCTTGGGATGACTCAAAAAATAGTAGCTTGCACCCAAATTTCTTCCCTCCAGTATACATACTGACAATACCACACATCCCATGGGTTCAGTACAATTGACCAATCCCACCTAGTCTAGAAAAAGAGGTCTGAAATCATTCACAACAAAGTCAATGCTAGCATCTACAAACTTTCCAATTCAGCACAATTACAATGGTTTTGTGTTCTCAAGAAGAACAGTAAGCTTAGACTTGTACACAGTCTAGAGCCACTAAATTGGATGACAATACATCATTCTGGAGTCCCACCATTCCAAGACCATGTCACTGAATCTTTTGCTGAACATATTTGTGGTGCTACCCTCAATCTCTATGTTAGCTACAATGAGTGCTTAATCCATCCATCCTTTAGCAACCTAACAACCTTCCAGACACTCTTTGGTACTTTGCAACTAGTAATGCTACCAATGGGTTGGACAAATTCAGTACCCATATTCTACAATGACATCAATTTCATATTGCAACCCAAAATCCCTCACAATATACTCAGCTTCATTGACAATGTTGGCACTAATGGATCAAAGGATTGGATGTTGGTTAATGACACTCCTGCTAGGCATCCTGACAATCTTAACATTTGGCTGGTGCTATGGAGTTTCTTTGAACTTCTCAATGGCATTTTCCAGCACATGAAATATTGCAGCAGTATGTTTTCTGGTCACAAATTAGTTTTAGTTTTTTTGTGCTGCCAAATTCAAGATCCTGGATCATATCTGCATACTAGAAGGACAAATTCTTGAAGAAAGCTGCTTGGCACTAATTGAGTGCTAGAGACCTTGCAAATCACTATTCAAAGTTTGAGCATTTCTTAGCATGGTTGTCATTCTTAAAATTTTTGTCAAGAACTTTGCACATCAAGCACATTACTTGACCAAATTAACTTGCACTGGTGCTCCCTTTGAATTTGGCCCAGATCAAATCAATGCACAATGCAATCTTGTTCAGGCCTACAAAACACTAAGCCCCTAGTACTTATTGATTATGAATTCACTGACCCAGTCATCCTAGCAGTTGACACTTCTTACATAGCTATCAGCTTTCATTTATGTCAGTGTTGTAGCAACAATTGCAAACAGTGTTGCTGTAAGGGCAACCCCTGGAGGCTGTAGCTAAGTCACACAACTGGCAGAGGGAGATCCAAAGTCTATTGAGCATCTACAAGAAGTTCTAGAGTGCTAGCTACTC
>JABFYK010000293.1:0-13672 GCA_018849495.1 Termitomyces sp. T123_Mx157
CAAGGAATACTAAATTGTCAGGTTTCCAGCTGATTTACACTGTGATGAGCTTTGTGATGCCAAAAAATACAGCCAGTCAGCTCCTTGCTTTCAACATCACTGCAACATTTTATTTTTGTGTCTCAGTGTGTATCTTGTTTTCTTCAAATGCTATATGTATTTATCCTCTGCAGTTTGTCTACCCAGCTCTAACGATAGCCCTTATCCATGGACCATTCTCAGTCATGGGTTTGCATGATACTGTAGGTTCACTCTAAACCTTTCTTCAGGTGTCTGAGTAGGTCAAATCTGCTTAAGTTACTGCTGTCTGCATCAATTCCCTTTCTCTTACAATACAACCTTTTCTGCCTGCATCAATATTCCATCGGTTACCTATGTAATACCTGGGCTACTTGCCAATCCTTAGTGATTTATTCTATACATTTCATGCCCTCTGAGTATTTCTAAGAATGATGCTGTTCCATCAACGCAAGCTTATTAAAATCCAATAGGCTATTGAGGGACTCTGCCGGAAGATATCAAGATATGTCCTTCCATAATCGATAATCCTGACACCCATACCTGATACAGCTATCAAGTTCCGTCTTCCCTTATCATGCCATACCTGAAACCTTCCATTCCTTTTCAAAATCCTCTCCATCAAGAAAGAAGGCACTCAGTATCCACAGTCATCCGGACAAGGCAACAACTGCGAAGCTTCATGCTACAGAACCAGATATCTACAAAGGTACGTTTACCTTATTCATCATTCGTTCGAACTCATGAAAACTGATATCTATCGTCATTCGACAGATCCACGCAAACCCGAAATGGCGCTCGCACTCACCCCCTTCCGCACATTGTGCGGTTTTCACCTTCTCACCTCCATCGCCTCGGTCACTCAAGCACACATCCGAATTCGCCGCATTCATCCCCCAGCACAATCAAGACACCTTCCTCGCTGTCCACTTTGTCTACGCCCACAGAGCCTCGAGAGAAAGCTATGCTCCAAAACTTCTTCCAGGCAGTGATGAGCGCCGACTCTGGTACGCTTAAGCCTCAGCTTGAGGCACTGTTTGAACGGTACAAGAAGGGAACTGTACGCTTATGTCTCTGGCGGTACGTCCTCCTTCCTCTTCTCGACTTTGGTGACCCTGCCTTCAGCCTGATGCACTGGACCTTGAGACTACTTTCAGTGGAACTTGAACTTGGTTCCTTGAGTCATGAGCCTGTGATGCACAAGATGCAATGGAACCATATCAAATAGGTGAGCCGGTTTGAAGGGACGCTGGTATGGACAGCAAAAGACCTACAGTGTTCAATTCATGGTACAATGCTAGATACGGGAAACACCTGAAAGAACTGAGAATGGAGCGTGCAGAAAATATAGCCACAGAGATTTTTAGCTTTTAGTCCGATGGTCAACTGTCGTCCTTGATAGAGCTTGAAGTATAGGAAAGCATTCTCAGAGAAAATAATCTTTATCCATATACCGCAAAATTCCAGGTAGAAAAGGGATTTTCACCCATGAACGTTGAAAATAAGTGAACATTGTACTCCAGTTGTACAATATCTGTGTTCCCACGCTGTTCGGTGTGGGTGTGGTTTGTTTCCTCGCGATGCCTCGGAGCTTGAACGCCCTGACAATCAACTCTTCTAATTGCAAAAAATGATAACTTTCTTCTAACGCTAACATGGCCCGCGGCGCACACGCTTCTCCACCACTTTCATCATTACCCAAGGTCTCATTCATCAAGATTGACGACGACGTCTCTACTCAGCTTTGTGGTGTTCATGATGGACAAGCAAGAGCTTTCGGATGTATGTTCGCATTTCACTGCCCTCAGACGGTACTTGACGCGACTTGAATCGGCAGACAACGATTTCTCGGAGTTTCAACGACCAGATTCTTACATTAGATATATTGGTATGTATATCGCGCGTTCAGCCCTCGAATAATCTCATGAAAAGTATTAGAGCCTTTGGAAAGCGAGCTAGCGAAGCAGGTGGAATACGATATGGATGAGCAAGGTCGGTGCGTTCGCGTTGCCGCGATTGCGACGTGTTCTGACTGTCTACAGACAAAGAATGGCTTGACTCTCTTAATCGTGAAAGACGGAAAGAACAGATGAGCCAGGTATCGTATGAGCTGTTTGAGGTAGTAATGGATCGTTTGGAGAAAGAGTGGTTTGATCTGGTGAATAATTCACTCTTTATTCGCGCAATGGTTCTGAAACGTTCGAAGACGAAAAACATTCCGAAACCTGACCTTGCTTTACCATCCGAGGATTCTACATGTGCTGTCTGTGATGACTCAGAGGGGGAGAACAGTAATGCAATAGTGTTTTGTGATGGGTGCAATTTAGCTGTTCATCAAGGTGTGCTCGTATCTATGTCTCATATCTTATGGACGTATACCTATTGAACTTGCAGACTGCTATGGGGTTCCATATATTCCTGAAGGCCAGTGGCTTTGCCGTAAATGCACGGTTTCACCAGAAAATCCAGTGGTACGTCTTCAGTCCAACTTTTATCCCCTCTTTACGTGACTAATTTGCCTTTACCAGTCATGTAGACTGTGCCCCAATGAAGGTGGTGCATTCAAGCAAACGGTAAGCGGAGAATGGGTCCATCTCTTGTGTGCCATCTGGGTTCCGGAAACTCGAGTAGCAAATGAGGTCTTCATGGAGCCTGTAACTGGAATTGATAAGATATCTAAACAACGCTGGAAACTCGTATGTCCTTTAGCTTTCATCGTGCTAAAACATTATGATCTCATGCCAGACAGAAATGCCACCTTTGCAATATCCAAGTTGGTGCCTGTATACAATGCTCCAAGGCATCATGTGTCCTTGCATTCCACGTAACATGTGCTCGCAGGGACAGATTATTGATGCCCATGAAGGCAGCGCATGGAGCTGAACCTGTTAGTCTCGCTTGTTTTTGTGACAGACATCTCCCGGTGCGTGTACATTCTTCTTTGTTCCTAAAACCTGACTAATGAGCACTAGAAAGAACAACAAGAGGCTCGTGCAGCCGCACTTGCTGAGGACGAGCAGCTCCAGGACAGCCCTTCCCATAATGCTAAGCTTGCTAAATCTGCCCGCGCCTATGCAAAGACTTATAAACCAGGCCCGCCTTTGGTCCCAGCTGTCGTCGTGGACCGAATTGAGTTTTATGTTCGGAGATTCAAGATGACCAAGCGCATCCCGACGATACAGATGATGTGTCGGTATTGGAGTTTGAAGCGGGAGGCGAGGAGAGGTGCTCCGCTCTTGAAGCGGCTGCATTTGGAGCCGTGGACTGCCAGTGCCGGCGGGAAAGCTCAAACAGATGAGGAGAAGGTTATGAAGCTTGATGTGCGTGTTGTTTTACCTGGGATCTAGATGCGTGACTAAGTAACTATTGACAGCAACTGAATCATCTGTTGTATGATCTCGAGGGTCTAAAGGATCTAACTTTTTCCACGAAGAAACGCGAGAGATGGAAGCTTGAGCAGATACGCGCCGTCTGCAACGTTCTCGACAGCAGCTTCTTCGTGCACGAACGGCGTCTTCGCACTGGCCTTGAGCGAATCATGAAGTAAGTACCACGCATCCTTGTCCGTCATCGTCAACTAATGCCTTGCAGCTTGGACCGTCAAGAGTATTTCAGGAACCCGGTATTAAGAGCTGAAGTTCCTGACTACTTCGATATAATCCAGAACCCAATGTGCTGGGTGATGATCGAGGCCAAGCTAGACAAGCGTCAATATTGGGATGTGGACGCCTTCAAGGTAGACGTCTGTCTCGAGCCAAATGTTGTCTGTTCTCTGACAATCCACCTAAGAGGGACATCAATCTTGTCGTTGACAATGCAATACTCTACAACAAACCAGGGACCCCATTTCATAAAGCAGCACTGCGAATACAGAACGCAGTACCTCCAATCTTGCAAGAACTCTATCAGCCCGATAGTCCTGCAGACAACAGCGAAGCAGACCCTGGGAACTCTATTGGCGACCTCGAACCTCCATTAGACCTCCTTGAAATCCTACTATCACCTCAATCGATACAAGACGATATGGATTTAGTGATAGATGATACTCCTATAGCGTCCTTGTTCAGCCTTGCACTGCCCAAATTCAAGCCGCCCCCGCCACCTCCTCCGCCACCTACACCTCCGCCACCCAGACAATCTAAGAAACATGGTCGCAAGCTCAGGAAGAAATTCGCAAAGGCCGCTGATGGTGAGGCAGTCGTGCCTCCGGTGGATGGTCAGTCCATAATGGACGTCGACGGAGCGGGATATTCGAGTTCACCTGCGATCTCAACAGGAGTTCCTGTGGACGAAACACTTGTAGTCGGACCGACAGAAGAATATAATCAAGGGACCGATGAGCTTACAGGTACACCGATGCAAGAGTCAACGGATCGGGCAATGGAAGAACGTTTACCCATACCAGGGGTTTTCGGCTCAGTTGGCCCAGCCAAGCGAGAGCGTGGGTTGCGGCAGAGTCGTTCGAAGAACGACGCGTTGCCGCTGGTGGACGATGTCAACAACCATCAATCATTCAAGATGTTTAATGAGGGCTGGATCTTGCCGCCGGAGCAGAAACGCGGTGGGCGGGTATCGGTGGATCGACAGAATGTCGTTGTCACTCCAAGGCCTCGGAAGCGGATGCGTACAGGTATGAGGTTTTCCATTCGTGCTTTTTTTATCTGATTGTAGCGCAGACGCTGGACCGTCCCGCTTATCTGTCGTCAGCACAGCGGCTACAGAAGGACAGACTGTACCAGGGACACCTGGAACACTGGATGTGCCCGTGGACGCTCCTACACCGGCTATTCCTGCATCTAGAAACATCCCTTCCCCTCCAGACGCAGAGATCACCCCAGAAACGCCAGCACGAGGAGACACCTTTTCACCTACTAATGTACCAATATCTGAATCACCTTCAGAAAAAACAGAAATCGCATTGTGGATAGAGGCGGAATCACAAGAACCTCGAACAGAACAAGTTCATTCCTTAGAACCTCCGGAATTAGGAGCCGTGTCGCGGAGAGAGGCAGAATCGGAAGAACCTGACCAGCCGCAATCTGTACCTGTGACATCACTTACACCAGGCACCTCAGACGTGACCGTGCTTGCTATGGCCAACGCGACTGCTGAAGTTACTGAAGAGTCAAGCTCAAATGTTCATACCGTTGTTCCCTACGCGGTTGCTTGTTCTCTTGGTGCACAAGAACCTTCCAAAATTGGACCCGAAAGTCACACAGATATTGAAGAACCTCCACATCCTGATATAAAACTTATATCTGACACAGACCATGCTCCAACAGTCGACCGGCAAGAAGTCCACCCTCCTGAATCAGAAACTAGATTTGACAACCCGAATCTGCGTTCAGAAAACCCGGATATGCGTTCAGTTGACGACCAAAAGCCTCCCGAAGCCGTCACACATCACGACCTTGGTGTTCCTCCTGCCCCTGCTCCCGCTCCAGTTAACCAGGAACCCCTTGCAGAGTGCACACCTGAAATTTCCGAGCCCGCTGATGCTTATGAGCCCGAGGATGTGGAGACTGAGGATGATGACGACGACGACGATGCCGTAGATCTACCCCAGGACGAATCCGCCTTTGTCCCGATATTAGCTACCAGACCCAGACGTAGACCCTCATCACCTACAATTCGACGATTCAGCGTCAGCGACGCACCTCCGTTATCTGCCACGGAAACTGAAAGGGTTATCGAAGAGAACGGGAGGAAGGTGTTGGAGACGCTTGACACGCCTGAGTTGCGGAGGAAGAAGGCGATAGAAAGGAAGAAACAGCTGAAAGACAGGAAGAAACAGCAACAGCAAGTTGAGCAGGTAGACAGTCAGGATCTCGACGCACTTACGAGTGAGGGTTCGAGGGTCCAAGAGTCGGGTTCTCTCAATGACATCAATATCGGTGGAACTGAAGTGAGAGTAATTACTTCGGTGTCTGTGTCCGCCCCGAGAAAGCGCGGGAAGGGCCGTGCGTCGATTGCTCAGGAAGTTATCGTTGAGCCTGAACATGTCTTAATCAAACCGGGTCAGGTACTAGATGGAGGGACGATAGGTGCGTATCATCTACGCTTGATTCGTACCTGCCCATATTGATTTCTTTATAGTCTGGGCACAAGCAAGTATGTATCATTGACTCCTTCATTGAATGGCCCGGGATCAATATTTCACTTTAGAGTCATTCCCGTGGTGGCCTGGCGTCATTTGGGACGAGAACCACCCCGAAGTGCCGTTGAACATTAGAGCCGAACTTACTAAAGCGAAACGGCGATTTGGACCCGATGTGCATATCGTGCAGTTCTTCGACAAGCACAGGTCGTGGTGCGTGACTTCAAATGACTGTCTCTCATAATCAAATCAGTTCCCTCACGTCCCTTTAAGGCAACTACTACCAAATGACAGTCTCAGAATGCTTGCGGAGGATAAAGGTGAGCTTAGTACTGTACCCTCGTCCCATGTATTGCTAATTGTTGTATCTTTCGTCTTGTAGAGCTGGACGAGGACATGATCGCAGACAAGTCGAAGCGGCAGAAAACCAAATGGACACATAAGAACATGCAAGAGTGCCGCGCGTCGTATCAGTAAGTCGAGCCGAGCCCTCGCGTCAATGTACTGACATCTCATGTGTCGCGTATAGGATAGCATTGCAGGAGATGGAGACGGTGAGCGATCTGGAGAATGTGAAAACAGCTGCCGCAGCGTCACCTCCGATAGTAGAAGTAGGGATGATGGCGACTGGACATGTAGTATGTAAATGATACTGCTCTTTTCTTCAGTTATTTTTTATCGGTGGCATTCAAAATAAAGGGCATTGGAAGGGGAAAAATTGAGAATGTTGCATAACATCATGATAAATAAAAATTGCTTGAACATAATTGAGTGGCCAACGTGGGGATCGAACCCAAGACCTTCGCGTTATTAGCACGACGCTCTAACCAACTGAGCTAGTCGGCCAACGACACACAGTGTAACCTTACTACACCTTAGCCAGAAGACTGAGAATCACCAATGCCCGTTGGGTATGTACATAAACCACCTAATCAGCCTCTACAAGAGCACGATACGCAACAAACTCCTTCTCCTTGGCACAAAACCTTACTTCCGTCCCGGCTCCAATAAAAAACACATCACCCAGCCCAACATCCAACTTCTCTTCCTTCTCAGGCTGACCCCATTTCACGATCCCCTCTCCATCCGTGACGATCATGATACTCGGACCCATGACAGGGCGGTGCACGTCTTCTACGCGTGGCGCCAACTTCAATTGGACAACGGAGAACTCGGGTATAGGCGGGTCGTATAATGTACTCGCGCTGCTGGTGGCATTGTTGGTGGTGAAGGGCGATAGGGAGACGTAATGCTTTGTCGGTGGCGAAGCTGTGTATGTGAGCGTTGAAATGAGGTTGGGTATATCTCTAAGTTTGTGTGTGAGGCCTGCGCGGATGACGTTATCTGAGTTCGCCATGCATTCTATACATTCTGTATAATTCGTGGTTAGTCAGATTGGATGAAGCAGGAAGAGGAGGGAGAATGTACCGCCAGAGATGTAGGCATGTGGTTCGCCTGCACCGAGAAAGATAGCTTCTCCAGGCTTGAGTGTGACATAATTGAGAAGAAACGCGCAGAACAACCCTATATCGCTAGGAAACTGGTTATTACACCTCAAGAGAAGGTCCGCGAGGTCCTGCATTTCCCCATGCATCATCGCACCCCTCTTATACCTTTCAACCAATGCCTCAAGCTGAGGCTTAAACGATGCAGAGTCAGTCCTCATCACTGCCTCGAAGAGGTCACGGAGCGCGGCTTTCTCTTGAGGTCCTGCGGGCGTAGACGAAGTGGACAGAGAGAGGAAGGTGTCTTGTATGTGCTGGGGGATGAGCGCGGCGAATTCGGGTGTGTGCTTGAGTGATGAAGCGATGGAGGGGAGAGGGCGGAAACCACACAGTGCGCGGAAGGGGGTGAGTGCGAGCGCCATTTCGGGTTTGTGGTTGGGATCTGTGGATGGCAATAGATATTGGGATGAGTTCGAGCGGATGACGAATAAGGTAAACACACCTTTGTAAATATCTGGTTGTGCAGCATGAAGCTTTGCAGCTGTTGCCTTGTCCGGATGACTTTGAATACTGAGTGTCTTCTCGATGGAGAGGACTTTGAAAAGGAATGGAAGGTTTCCGTTTGAAGCGTCGAATTTCTCAGATACAGAGGCTCCAATGAGCTCTGGATGCTTTGCTAGATGCTCTGATAGGACTTCGCCTGTACTATAGACACGAGAAGGAGATTTAACATGTGTTCCCATCCAAAGCTACGGAAAAAAGGACCAACTTCAGTATCTATATCTAGAACAAGAAAAACGAACGAAATATACTTCTGCATAAGGCGCCGATTGGTCGATCGTGAATCCGGGGAGCTTAGAGGTAGTAGCGAACTGAGCAACTTTGGCTGTGCTTCCAGGTTTGCCCCAGTCGTATTGCTGCGTTGTTGGCGCGATCTTGAACACAGGTATGATGGACATGATAGTGATAAAGAAAGAGGGAACTTGACAGGATGAAGGGCTGTATCAAGTTATGATGTCAGGTTATCGATTATGGGAGCCTCCGCCGGACATATCCTGACATCTCTCGGCACAGTCCCTCAATAGTAAATAGCCTATTTGGTTTTGAACAGGCTTGCGTCGATGGAACAGCAGTATTCTTGTTGACGTGGAAGAATGAAGAGCGAGAGTTTCGACTCAGTTCCGGGTGGCTGTGTTTATTGCAACCACCTTTGTTGCAACCACCTTGTTCACGATTCCGACGAATATATCAGAAATATCTTATATAAATGACGGAATGTAGGCTGCATATTTTCTGAAATGACCTGGATTGTACATTTTTTTTGCACACACTAGAATGCACTTTTCCAGTTTTACTGGCCATCGATCATCAAACCACCTGTACGGTCATGCATTGAACTTGGGCTATCCATGATATATTACTTCGAGGATCATCATCATTATGCAGCTGTTGTTTGTAAGTATTGCTTGACAAGGTAAACACAAGTAGATCTGTGAGTTTAAATACCACAACAACGGAATCCATACTTCGAACTACATAGATCACACTCCCAGGGCAACATTTTATGTCGAGTTCACCAGGTTTGTCGAGTTCACCAGATACTGAGAACTGGCGACCCATCTGCATCGCCCATACGCTTGCCGAAGCAATGCTAAAAATACAACGAGATCCTCTCCTCTGAGCTCTACAACTCATCCATTGGGCGCTCTGGAGTCGCGGCAGGAGGGTCGCACTCCACTGATGTCTCCACACCAGGACCATTCTCTGCAGGTGCGCATTGGTCACCAGTCGACGCAGATTTTTGTACCTCATCCTTAAGGTGCTCAAATATTACCTGCTCTGAACTGTCGTCTACAACGACTTTCGATGCTTGAGGCGCAGGTGTCTCGGTTGTCTCCGGAGCCTCCGTTGTCTCTGTCTGTGCCTCTGTCACTGTCTTTACCTCCTTAATCTGCGGCTCGTGTTCGGACTCTTTGGAGTCAGGGACATATTCCTCTGCTGTAGACGGCTCATGAAGCGCAGATAGATCTGCCGAGCCATCGAGGACTGAATCAAAGAATTTCGAGAGGGAGTCGAACTTGGTAAGACCTGCTCGAGAAGTTATAAATACGAAGGGTCATTCGGCACGGGCAATCTACAAACCTTCATATCTCACGAAATTTGTTGAACCCGCAGGGTAGATCAACACCTTCGCTTCTTTCCTTCCACCCTCCAAGCCTAACACTTCTGAAGACCTTCCCTCGCGATCGCGGTGTGTTCCAAGCTCGAGTTGATCTTTATATTTGTTTGACAGAACTTTCCAGAGGAGCGGGACTTTCTTGTCTTTCGTAAGTAGTAGAGCACGGTGTTTCGTTGAGGTCTGGAGTAGATGTTTAGCGATGTGATTTCATAAGTATTTCATAGACGTACCTTTTCGACCCAAGGTGCGATATCTTTGACTTCATACAGTTTGGTTGGAGAATTAGGTACTCTCCGCGAGGCCCAGTAAAAGAATGCGCTCGCAGTTCTTTCGCCAGATTCGTAGGTGATAGAACCAAGTTGGTTGCCTCGAGGGAAGAGCTGGAAGATGCATTGGATACAATTGTAAGATACACAGACTTGGCTTCATACCTTAACGGTAGGGAAACCCTTGACACCCTTTAAGGCCATTATTAGTCGGCCACAGATGTGAGGGAAAGATGTCACGAACCTGCTCCGCACAGAGACGTTTGTTCGCGTCGGCATCGCAGTCCACAGCATACACAGGTATTAGGGGATGTAATCCAAGGGCAGCCTTGCTATACTCTGGTGCCATACGTTGGCAGTGCTAAGCCACCTGTAAGCTGAAGGCCCTGGACAATGAATAACTTATACAACTTACGCCGCACCACGGCGCGACGAAAGCCACCATGCTCGTTTGCTACGCAGTAACCAGATAAACTTAAACTCTTGGACTCATCTAGTGTCAAAGACATACGTTAGTCTTCATCACCCGCTTGAACCCCTTGGGGTCGATCATCTTAACTAGCGTGTCCTTAGGAAATATGGCTGCCGACGTCAACGAAGGCGCCAGCACAAGAGCAATCGCAGCTAGTTGCGCTGTAAATGACAGCATTGTTACGCGTCCAATGCTGAAAAACTCAATCGAGAATGTAGAGTAGGTTGAAGAAAGTATAAATTAACGTGTTTGGTTGTCCATACGTTGGCGTGACATTGACTGACGTGGTCTTCGGAGATGTTGCCCGGCGAAACAGCCGATCCTCCCGAGGGCACAGCCACAGTTTATACTTCTTCCTTCCTACATATACGCAAACCTGCAAACGACCGCTCTCGAAATGAGAGTGAGACCAAAGTATGGGTATTATCCATATACGTCGTTTTCAGTCGTTGCTTGTTGCGCAAATCGACCGAAAACCATTTCTACAGCCTGTCGCGTTTGGATCAAATCTTCCTGTTATAACGATACAACTTCGTCTGAGAACAGAAAAATATAGGTAATCTGGATCAAGCAGCTAAATGAACAGAACTCAGTAAACCAGAGTCGTCCTGGGTTCCTCTACGTCACGACTTATCACGAGTCGTTATCACCATCTGAACTCCAGTTCGCCAGCTGACCACCGTATCTTCAAGTAAGTCCATCATGTGTATGCACTTGAACCTCACAGCATCTATCAAAGTAATTCAATGCGTTCGATGTTGTATGAGATGCTGGAAGGATGCCGTTTTACCCACATACCCACATGATGATATGGGTTAAGCCATCTGCAGAGCTCATGTATCACAAGGTTCCGTCCCGGTTACCGGAAATCTACTCCTTTCCACCTTTCATCTGACAACAGTTTCTACACGCGTGCTCCATTGGATATCCTCTGGTTGAAATTCATTGGTTCCACCGGTCCGTCCAGCCATGAATCTCATTCAATGGATATGAACGTATACAGGTTTCGCTTGGAGATTAACCAGTATATGATTCATTTTCCTTCTCCGAGCTTCACTGCAAGAGCTCGCGGGGTCGTGAGGCATTCGGCATCGAATATTGAATATTGATCTCCTGAAATAATCATCTCTCTCACAAATTCTGTTATATAATCCGATTCGAAGGGTTGCTCCTAAAAGGTTCCGGCTAAGCCTCGGATCAACCTGCCGCCTACGAAAGGGACGTCGAAAAACGTAGATGAGACTTTAGTTAAATTCCCCGCCTTTTATAATCCATCCTTCATTGTCCCCACATCTCCTTGCCCAATCTGACTTAGGCTTCATGGCGCCCTCCAGTTTTGCGAATGCTAACATTGATGAGATTCTCGAGGATCTGACGACCGACGAGGCCATACTGTTGACCGCGGGTGTAGGATTCTGGCATACACACAAAGTCGAACGCCTAGGTGTTCCTGCCATCAAGGTATATTATCATAATGGTCCATCGTTCAGGCCCCATAACGATAACGGAGTCCAGGTTAGCGATGGCCCAAATGGCATTCGAGGAAATCACTTTTTTATGTCGACACCTGCTAAATGCCTTCCTGTATGTTGAATCAAATCTCTAGGTCACATGTCGGATTTGATATACTAGCGAATACCAGTCTGCAACCGCGCTGGGTGCAACCTGGGATACCAAACTTGTTGAGGAAGTCGGTTTCAAACTTCTCGCACCGGAAGCTAAGTTGAAAGCAGCTTCTGTCGTTCTGGCCCCTACCTGCAATATCCAACGGGTGAGCGCGCCTTTCGCTATCTTGGCTGAGACTATTGCTTACCTCTCATTGGCTTAGAACCCACTTGGTGGTCGAGTACATATTTTGTTCCTCTCGGTACTTATCTAAGTTTACAAACTAACAATCGGACTCAGAGCTTTGAGAGTTTCTCCGAAGACCCCATTCTATCCGGATTGATTGCCTCTGCATACGTACGAGGCACTCAAAGTGGTGGTATTGGTGTAGCGATCAAGCACTTCGTGTATGTTTGTAGTCTTGCCCGAGTTCTCCTATAGCTGACGTTTTCATCAGCGGCAATGACAAGG
The DNA here is from genome assembly GCA_018849495.1 of Termitomyces sp. T123_Mx157. Taxonomy (NCBI): domain Eukaryota; kingdom Fungi; phylum Basidiomycota; class Agaricomycetes; order Agaricales; family Lyophyllaceae; genus Termitomyces; species Termitomyces sp. T123_Mx157. The sequence goes on from JABFYK010000293.1 coordinate 12,554, forward strand.
AAAACGATCGTATGGCTTATGACAGTGTCATCAGCCCCCGTGCACTTCGTGAAATCTACTTGATGCCATTTATGCTCACCGAAAAGTACGCGAAGCCATGGTCTGTGATGACTGCGTGAGTGAATCTCTTGCATTCTTCTCATTCCACAGCACTCCAATTTCACACAAAGTTACAACCGCGTCAATGGAACGCATGCTTCAGAGAACCCTTATATCCTCAACGACATCCTCCGCAAAGAGTGGAGTTTTAAGGGCCTTGTATGTTTACATCAAATTAAATGGATGCTGGATTGATCGAATCCTAGGTCATGAGCGACTGGTTCGGTGTATACAGTGTCGATCAATGTCTCAAGGCTGGTTTGGATCTCGAAATGCCTGGCGTCAATAAGTGGCGGACTTTGGATCTCGTGAATCGGAGTATTGCGAGCCGCAAGCTCACCACTCGTGATATCCGTAGCCGTGCTCGGAAAGTGCTAGAGCTCGTTCAGAAATGTGCTCAGGGTGCACCTGAGGTCTGTCTCCATTCTGTGCCATTGCATCTCTTCTTGATTCGTAACGATCTAAAAAGATTTTGGACGGGGATGGCGAAGAACGCACTGTGAACAGTGAGGAGGATACGATGCTCATGCGCCAAGTTGCAGCAGAATCCATTGTTCTTTTGAAAAACACAGGAAGCGTCCTCCCTCTAAACCCAGCTAAGCTCACAAAAGTTGCCATCGTCGGTGGAAATGCCAAGGCCACTGTTCTATCTGGAGGAGGCTCCGCAGCTCTCAAGCCGTCGTACTTTATCTCGCCCTATGATGGTATCATCAATGCCCTGGCAGGTAGTAGCGTCCAAGTGACATACTCTGAGGGTGCACGAAGTATGTGTCGCTTTATCACATCCCTTGTTTTCTAACTTTCCCCCCGTGTAGCCTATATGTCGCTCCCGACCCTTGAGAACGACCTCATCACGCCCAATGGCGAACGTGGTTGGGTCGGGACGTGGCACAAGCACGAGTCCGACGACAGCTTCGTTGTGGTTGAAGAGCCGCTTGAAACACGTCTTATTGACGAGACACGAATCTTTATCAGCACTTCGACGCCCAAGAACATCACGCGTAGGTGGACACTGCACCT
>JABFYK010000295.1:3207-15415 GCA_018849495.1 Termitomyces sp. T123_Mx157
AGAACGGCGTCGCGGATAATGCGGCGTGTTTGGTCGTAGCTGAGGATGGGCTGGCTCTGCGCGTTGGTCCACTTGACCTCACCACCGGCCAGGTACTCCATCACTTTTGGACACACACATGTCAGTAGAACAAAAAAGTAAACAGAACTCAGAGCTCACCCATATAGATTTTCTCCTTGGAGCGATCGTCTATGACTTCGTAGAGCCTGACTACGTGGGGATGGCGGCACTTTTTCATGATCGCAATCTCCTTGCGGATTTTCGCCTCGGTGGTGCCGAGACGGTCTACAAGCGGCGTGTGTGCAGACGTGGGCAACCGCTGCTGCCTGAGCTTTCTAAACTGCCTTGCACGAGGATTATCGCGTTTGACAGACTTCATTGCCTAAGTTATTGGAGAGAAATGAGAGGGCACGGATGACTGGCTGGATTGGAACACACAGACCACGGGGAGACGGCGGTCAGAGTGGCCCTCTGGGAGCTTTGTGTTGAGCTGGTAGCAGAGGTAGACCTCGCCGTGGTGGCCGTCGCCGATCTTTGCATGGCGGGTGTAGTTGTTGAGCATGGGGCGGCGGGCATCGTCGATGTAGGCGTCGAGACGGTCGGTGGTGACGACGTGGGCGGGGTCGAAGGGGACGTTGTGGTCGAGGGGAACGTTGGGGACGATGGCGAGGGGAACGGGGCTGGCGACGTCAAAGCTCATGGCAGCTCATTACACGGACAATGTCTTTTTCAAAATCATCTTCACAATCTACAAGGTCCCCAATCACCCCGGCTTCCTTATCCGGTAATCTCATCAGAAAATCTACTCCCGAACGCAGACGCATTTGTCTTCTTCTTTCACGCCCTGCATCACCTAAACCACATCACCTTCGACCCTGGCATTTATGTAAACAGCGACTTACTGCTTCGGCGTGCTGTCCGCAGCCCTACAGTAATTTTCAGCCAAAGAACTGCTGTCATCCACAACCACATACCATCCACGTCGTCTTCCCACACTTGCTGCACTTGACGAGCCGACAAACGTTCACAGGAACAGAGTCGTTGCACTGGGCCATACCTACTCGATGAGGATCTGTCAGAGCGATACGATCTTTCATGAATCTATCGCCATGATCGACGATGGACTACGTACGTTGGTTATTGGTTGCTTAATAGTGTGATGCTTCTTCTTCTCTGTCAGACGACAAGAAGCCTGTGGTGGAGTGGAAGAAAGAAACAATCAATCGATGTGTCGGACTCTTTGTTGGCCTGAGTTTTGACAGGGAAAAAAAAACTTCCGGATGGATCATGGACATCCGATAAATTGTCATCTTACATATCCATCTCTGTCTCTCTAAGTATTTTTAATCGTCTAGTTATACCAATAGTAATCAGAGGAGACGAGGCACGCAAAGGCATTCCGGCCCGAACCACTCCCTCATACCAACCAAAGCTCTTGGCACCCCACCATGCTGCCGCCACCTTCCCTCCTTCCCAATTCTTCCAAGTTCCCGACGAGGCAGGCATCTCTAGCGCATGCGGCTCCCAGTCGTTGACAAGAAAAGCGTAAATAGATCGCACTGCCAGGGTCAATGGCAGGCAGTACTGGGAACCTGAGCTCCACTCTTCTGACGGAATTCTCAGATCTCAAATCTATAGGCATGGCCAGTGGTGTCCCTGTCTCCTAAGCGGGCATACTTCTACTTCCAAGCCAATTCCCACTTCCCACTCCCACTCCCTGAGAGAAGACTCTCAAGGTCCCTTCATGATGCGTGATGCATGATATGTACGAAACATTAACAAGCTCACGATCTGATTGTGATAGACGTTGGGCACGATTGGCACCTAGAGAAGATCTGTCACTCTCAGCTGACTTTCTGTCCCCTGGAAGTTCATGAATTGATACAGCTGCCGAACTCGAACTCGAACTCGAAGACGAGGGGACGATGGCTGTCTTGGGGCTATCCGCCGATCAAATGAAATTGATTATTCATTCATGTTCTAGCCAAATAACGAGATTTGAAATTTTTATCAATTCTCACCAACGAAAAAGTGGAGACATAGATTCAAATGTCCCTTGAAATGTTCAAAAGTAACTGTATCTACTATCAAAATCGCGGAATTTGCCGATACTTGAAGAGCGAGCAAAACTTATTTTTGCGGTGCTTGAATTTTAATCATACCTTCTGATAAACCTACATGGCAGAAGTTGCTTGGCAAAATCTCCCAGTATAAAAACAGATTGAATGTTACAAACTATTTACCTTAGATTTGATATATTGTCCATTTTACAAGAGCCATAATAGGTGTGGATAATATTTACATGATAATGAATTATATCCGTGGGACTGGGGGAGACAGGTGAAGATGTTCATTTGATGGGATCGAACAAGACAGATCATCCGTGGACTCCCAATAAGACACGGGTATCTATATATAACCTACTGAATAGTAGATAGCCCACCGCCAGGGCCCACCCCATCTATGCCATCTAAGGTAACAAGCGCGACGAGGTGATACACACGCCCCCGAAGCCTGAGGTGTGAGTTCCCAGCCTTCGTTCCGCACCTCGAAACTTTGAAATTTCCCTTCCATTCAAAGTTCATATCATACATATCATGATTCATACTCAACTCTACCTCCGGAGTCGATATGGACACGTTAGGATCTGCGGCCGTTAGAGTGTCGGCGTGATTGTTAGTGCTTTGTAACAAGTAGTCCAGACAGAGAAGATCAACTCGGGCATGACTTGACAGCAGCCGAACATCCCGCACCCGCCCCCACCTCACGGCTCTCACAACTAACAAATCCCCAAACACATCAATCGTCGATCCACACACACGAAGACACCAGCGCTACTGTCCCACCAACTCCAAGATACCCAAACACATATTTCACAAACCCGAACCCATCCGAGTCAAGTCTCCAATCCAATCGAGGGAAGACCGCCCGTGAGGTCAAATGAAAGAACCCCTACTTACCATGCTGTATATATATATATCAATTATTACCTGTAGGAAATGTTAGACTGCTTGGACCAGATTCACACTCGGACCCTCCATTCAATTTCCAGCCGGCTTCAACTGTCAAACCGATCTGCTGGACCGCAGCTGAGCCATACTAGCTGCGAAAAACGACAGGGCCCTAGGGGTCGTCCTGATCCTATCGTACTTATAGCACTCCGAGTCCAATTAAGAGATCACCAGTCAAGACCAGAAGATGGGAAGCCGATATGCCGTAACATATATAAAAGCTTAATAATTAATCTCAATGAGATCGTGGTCCCCGTCTGGATCCTACTTACTCGTAGCATTGGAAATGGCCCTTCGAACCAGATCGAGGGAAGTCATTGATTCTAGAACTGGAATGTGCCGAGGTCGCTGGACTTGAAGTGTGTGTCGCAGTGACGGTTGGATCGTACCGGCATTGTCCATGATGGGAAGAACTATACTTGAATCTGAGGAAGCAGCGGCAATGAGGATTGAGGATTGAATATGAAATTTCGAACTCAGGGGTTACGGTCAACTTTCCTGTATCACTAGAACAGTCATTCGAGAATGAATCAGGAGGCATTGTAGCCTACCGGATAGGATCATGCAACTACACATATGGGCCTGCGTTAAACCGCTTTAACTCAAAGATGGTACACACCTTGCTTCGATGTGAGAGGTCTTGGAGCTCATCCAGCCATGTAGAGCAGACCAACTGAGACGCTGTCAGGTCCTACAGAGCCTATGTCAACTTGTCGTACTCAGACCCAGGTGTGAGATGCGTGTCGGGCTCTCATGGAGAGGGCGATCGGTACATCCTCACAATCATCCTTCGCCGAGGGCGCGACCATAGGTAGGCGCCGTATGAACAATTTGAAATCATGCTTACGTACATCCAAAATGTCAAGGATCACGCCTGTGATTGGACTAGAAGAGCATCTCTGTTCACTGAAGCATTAGCATCTTACAAAGAGAACCATGTAAGTACACATGTAAGCAGGCGCAGAACCCTTCGACTGGAAAAATAGTGCGTACCCTTGCGACGATATGAGACAAAACCCATGCAGTCACTAATAAAACTGCAGGCCAAAATTCCAAGTGTCCCGCAGAGCCTGTCAAATTCTCGTACTCAAGTGTGAGATGAGTATCGGGCTCTCATCGAGTCGAGAGCGCGGGATACTCAAAGGAGAAGATGATGGGTGTTTCGGATGGGCTTGTGTGACGGTTCCGACCACAGCCCGGAACGAATGAGAATATCAAATCAGAAGAAGACGACTAGTAGCCAGCAATCAACTCGGAATCATTATGCGGACCCATTGGATCTTCGATTCTTCGGAGCATTAGAGATGAAGAAAGTGTCGTGATAATCAGTGGTGTCGGTAAACCTCAGAGTCAGAATCATTTCTGGATAAGGACGCGATCATGGGTAGGACGAGGTCATCGGAGTACAACCACACGATCCAGATACAATGGGGAGGCCTACATAGTAATACCAAGCTCGCATAAGACTGTTGGGAATAAGAAAAGTCATTCTAACCAGTCATACAGAGATATAACAGAGATGGTAGGAGACCTTCTTGAGCACAGAACATGGCCTACGATCTTGATATGTACTGGTGCTGTCAGGACCTGATCATCTCGTAGACGGAGTGGCATAATGCGAGCCAATCATTGAGCCTCTTCCATTCCTAGCGGACATTGGTATATCCCGCTCGGTACCGGAAGGATTGCAGAAGAGTCGTGGAGCAGATCGAGCCGACTTCGCGGAACTGCTTCTAAACTGTCTAACCCATTTCAGACAAATAGACGTCCAAGTACCAGCTTCTATATCGCGCTTGGTTGACGAGAAATGACAATCGTCCATCGGAATATCAATCAAAGGGCGTGATGATGACCTGCGAGGACACTGATCAGAGGAAATTTCACGCTTATAAGGGCTGTCGCAAATACGAATCGGTTCCTATTAGTTCTGGTGCACGTCGGAAAGACCCCTGGAGATGGGCCTGAGAGATGGAAAGATCGGATCCGAAAGAAATTTGAAGAGAATCTGTAGGAAACAATATGTCTTGGGAAGTGCCTCAGAGAGAGTGGATGAAGTTTTGGGCAATTTGCGAACACGGGTCCCCTTGAGTACTTTGCGAAAGTTCTCTGAGCTCTCCTGTTGCTACCAGAGACTATTCTTCCACATCGGCAGCTATTCGTTGCCAGATCTATCTCTGAGTGTACCTTATCAAAATCTGTTTAAGAAAGTAGGTAGTAATGTCAACGGTGTTGTATCATCGTGAAAGCTCCGAAATCTCGCCATCAGTTCTGATAATACTCTGCATGGCCATATTCTCTATACGCAACATAAGTCACTGACGAGATGTTTTTAGAATTGCGCGATTTTTCACCAACGAGACGCACTGCCGTGTCCCACTCGCTGTCCTCCAAGTTACTGCTAACGCCAATCTTCTTCCCTTCCACTCCCTTGAGCGCATCGACATCATCTGAGTCCGGCGCAAACAGAGAATCCAGTATATCCCACCATGTGTCCTCACTGCTCATCGCATTCACATTCACATTCTCAGAAAACGCATACGACGGGAACTCGAACGAATTCATTTGGTCCCTGTCACTTTCCCGGTCTTCCACACCCACGCCCATGACCATCTGGTGGTTGTACAACTCATAGAACGCTAAGTCTTCTTGTTCACTATAAACACTGCCAGCGCTCAAAATACTAAATACCAGAGCTCACTTGAGATCCGGCTGCGTGAGATCCCACTGGGCAGTGTAAACCACCTCGAACATCTCCAAAATACAACCAACTTGGTCATTCGTAGTCGTGGTACTCGCTGTGGCGGTGTGTGCAAGCATCTGAGTTGTGTAATTGTGTTCAAGTTGAAATCAGGGAAGGGAAGGGAAGGTGATTGTTGGGGGGTTAAGGTGATTGAACCTGTACTTATATGATATCAACGACTCATCTTTATAATATTAGTCCTACCGAAGATATGTTTCATAACCATCTACATCAATAAAACCCCAAGTGTGTGTGTTTCTTGACATATAATACCTTATGGGGTATTTGTTGTTCGGGCAGTGTTTCAGGAACCAAATGCCCGATGGTGGTCGTCGCATCAACATCCCGTCAACCAGACAAAGCAACCTAGAGCGATACCAAACCAATATGACTAAACCATCACATTTGGAGTTGTAGACTTCAAACAAGAACATTTGGACTCCATTTCATCTAAGGGAAACAACTTTCGTCGAAACACCAGCATAATCATCCTCATGAACAAGCAAATCCCCGCCTTTATTCTCCCAACTCCTCCGAATTCGCACGGGTAAAGGCGCTGTATAAGTACCTTCCAAATCTTCCGACTCCGGCAATGGCTTCGAAGTGGAATCCTGAATACTCGAAGTTGGAGTAACATCTTGGATAAACCTACCGACCGCCTCCCAGTATTCTGGGAAATCCGCTGTGTCCTCTGAAAAACCGTCAACTTCAACGATAGAATGAATTGAAGCTCAGACTCACGATGCGTGCCATCAGGTATTCTTACGAAGACGTCTTTCGTCGGCTTCGAGTCCATGTTATCGTCATGATCATCATCTATTGCCCTCTTCGAAACACGCCACCGCAACCAGTTCTTTATGCGCGCACACAGACTTTTAACACACCCCTTCCTCTCGCCTTTCACCTTCAACTTCACCTTACGCTGACCACCCCATCTCGGCCACCAACCCCACCATCTTTTTCCTGTTTCATCTTCTCCCGCCTCCATCTCCATCTCCACCTCCTGCCTCCTGCCTCCTCTACCCTCTCCCTTCCCACCTGCCCTACTCTTCCCTCTTTCCTTAACAACCCCCCAAAGCCTCTCTGCCATCCTAGGCCGCACAAGCTGGTCTCTCCCCCCGCTCACGACGCAAACTGCCGTCTCCCTCCTCACACTCTTCATCTTCCGCTCGGAATCCCACTTCTGTGTGCACATGCCTAGGAGAGCGAAGAGGCGAATGAGGAAGGGGAGGGAGGAAGGGGAGGAGATGAGTGAGGGGAGGGAGGTGAATGTGTTTGAGAGGATTAAGGCTGTGATCTGTTATACCAAGGGAACGATTAGTATTAACTCATTAACAAAGGGCGTCCGCGGCTCAGACACCGGGTGAGGTGCTAACTTTTGAAGGGTTCTGGCTCGCAAGATGCACAGCAACTGCGCCACCTAATGAAAACCCGTACAGAATCTATGATTACAACGTGCATTCTCAGACTTTATGTACACTAGCAGGCCTATAAGAGCTCAACGACGTACGATTGGTGTCTGGGCCAGGTAAGGCTCGCTGAGTACGTAGTCCAGCGTTGTCTGTGCGTCAATCTGCAGCCCTATCAAAAATCTTCAGCTTTACCTTACCAGAACAACAAAGGCATCAAACGCATACCTCGTTCGCTCGGTGTCCCCGTCGAGAATCCATATCTATCACCACGCAATATTCAAATTTGTAATCAGCAAAAACCAGTTATCTCGCTCACTTGAAGTTCAAATATACGCACCCACGATATGAAACTAAAAGTACATTACACCCCATCTCATAAAACTCGCTCGCAAGTGGAATTTCTTGCCAGTTCTGCGTTCCATTACCGAGGAATATGAGTAGCGTTGCGCGGGCGTTTGCTGCTGATGGTGGGATTGAGAAGAGATCGGTCGCGATTACGGATTCCCTCTTGTGCCTTTTTCTTTCGCTCTGCTTTCGAACTCGACGATCTTCAGAGAGAGACTCGTCCTCACTTAGAGCAGCAAGCGGAGTATTCGTCTGTGGGAGGAGGAAACATGCCAAATCTGCGCCATCGGGTGTTCGGAGGAGGGGTGTGAGACGTGGGATATCGTTGCGGCTTATCGATGGGGCGTTTAGAGCTGAAGGGAAGTAAAAATCAGAGACTATGGAATGTAAAAGCTAGAAAGACTGATATGGAGGAAAGGAAGAAGTGGGAGTATGAGGAGACCATAGACTTACTTCGTGGATGTCGAACTGAGCCATACAAAAAAGCTCCTGGGTAGACTAGGAATCTTTGGCCGTGTTTGAGGAACTGATTTAGAGTCGGGACGGTGGTTGGTCAGCTGTCGGTTGAAGGAAAAAGGTGGACGATGAAGGAGGACGTACTTGGCAAAGATAGTACAAGAAGTCACCTTCCAGGGGTTCCCCTTGTGTATTGAACTGAGACATGAATGAGTTTAGACCAAGAGCAACGATATATCAGCCGTGTTTTGATTCGAGTAGCACTATGAAATGGTACTGTGGGTGTGGTAATGTCAAAAATATACTCTCGCCAGGTCAACACAGACATTTTATAGTAGGAAAGAACAACAACTATAATGCATTGTCTTGTTTACTTGTTTTTTAGCATAAAAAGGACGCCTGAATGATAGGACCCACAAAGAAGACAATAATGGGTGAGGTCTATGCACATTTGTTGTTGTATTGTTTGATTAATTTTACGAGAGATTAGTGATGCCATGAGAGCAAAAATGGGAGATTTGGGTATCGTTTCAAGTCGGCCAGTGGATAACCACCCCCGTGTGGAGTTCAAGCGACATGCTGGGCAACTATGGGCAGACAAAGGTCCAACAAGTGCATTGAAACCTACATGTGTGAACATGTAAAAGAGATAAAGACAAAACGACCTAACTTAATCAGACTTTCTAAAAGTGGAAAAACAAGCAAGGATAGAGAAAGAACTTTGGTCGCGGGTTGCGGAACCGCCCGAATCAGTTGAAAAGGTCCGAATATGACAACTGTATCCGAGTCGGAAACTAGATGTAATCTTGTCACTCCAAAAAGTCTCTAAGGAATAATGAACCTTTTCTCAGAGCAACAAGTAGACTCGGGTCAGGTTTTTACTCACCTCGGGCGACAGCCGAAAGGCGTCTGGATGCGGATATCCCCAATCTGAGCGCTGAAAGTCCATAGTTGTTACAATTCCGCATTGTTTGTGGCTCCTCCGTCCATCTGTTTCAGTTGGCATCACACCACAACCATCCTGGATCTCAGGCTGAAATGTGTTATGATGCTGATGAAAATTTGTGAATACTTCGGATGCTGATCCAGAACGTTGTTATACCTATATTGTATGATTGCGATAGAATCTGGACAACCACTTCACTTCCTCCCGCCAAAACTACGTTTAAAGCACATCTAAGAGAAGGTAAGCTTCTCATACAAATATTTTCATGAATCTTAATTCAGAGGACTTATCATGACACCCAAAGAAAGAATCATTATCCAATCAATAGGAGAAGAATTGGCCCTGACAGGGATTGCGCCTGTGGTCACTACCACGTTATACTATTGTTGACAACTCTTTCGATCTCATTCTCAGGGTGTGCTCAATGGTACACAGGTGTAGTGGTACCAATTGCAGTCATAGTTGCCCACTCTTCTGCTCAGTATGACAAGGCCAACACCATCTCTTAATCTAATCAGAAAGTGTCATAGATTCCAGAGTCAAATATGACATTCCAGATTGCAATTGGCAACTATTTGTTTGAGTAGTGCTGCATTTACTGTACATTTGGTTTTGCGAATGGGAGCAGCAATCAAGATAATTCTATTCTTCCAAGGCAACAACTCTGCCATTCCCCCAAATTCTGCGGATGTCATGGATGTTGAAACCACAAAATGGAATGTAGCTCAAATCTGGCTTGAATGCATCCCCGTAAGTCTTTAACTTCCAAATTCCACAAACTGTACTACGTCGACTAGCATGCTAACTTAGCCTATCATCGACGACACCTTCATTATATGGTGTGCATGGGTTGTATTAGCAAGATGTCGTTGGGCATTGTACAATTCAATAGGACTCTGCCTGTTCACTCTTAGTATGTGGACATTTTGACTGCCATTCTGTGTAAGCTGATATTCCAAACAGTCATCACACTTTTCCTTCTAACAAACTTTCAGAGTTTGGATATTGATTTGGCGACCACAATGATGAGAGTATTGCTTGGTGATTGTGTCACCCGAACTCTCCATACCTTCCCATTTCAGCAGTTTGGAATAACACTTTCATCATTTATAGCTAACTTTGTTGCATCATCCTTCATTGGCTAGACCTTGTGGTATGATCTCAACAATCTGTCTTTTGAAAATGGACTACTGAACCAATATAAATTTCCATGATGGCAGGGTTTACCTCAGATCTGTACACAAAAACATAGATAACCACCTGCACAAGTCATCTATGTAAGTTGTGGCATATCCTACACCTCTTGGTAGATGCTGGAGCTATCTATGCTATTCTTCAGGTCTCGGTATGTGCCATACTTTCCGAGATTTTGTACACTGTCCAAACTGTGTAGTTTGTCTACCCTGCATTGACATTTTCCCTCATCTGTGGGCCATTCTCCATCATGGGTGTGCATGAAACCATGATATCACTGCAAATGTCTTCTCCTGTTGTCTAGCTGGATGCTATCAAAGGACACCAATGTGCCCAGGATTTCTATACATTTCTGCCTTGTGTCTAGCTATGGCCATCCATATCAAATGTTTTTATTGATTCCTCTGTGCTTCTAGTCTGTGTACCATTGGTCATACACTCAACTTGTCAGTTTGTTTTCCCATCAATGCTTCTTTTGCTGTGATTCACTGTTCTTCTATCTCTATCTCTGCCCCTTCTTAATTGTATTCTTCACCATATTGATGACAATATTGTATCCTTGTGACATTGTAAACAGCATCATGATGCATTGTTGGTCATGGTCTACTTATACTGGTAGTGGTACAAGTTGCATAAAAAGATCAGATATTTATTCTTCAGGTACATCTTGAATTTTAAATTTTGGATGATTGAGCCTGAACTTACTTTGGCTATGAAAATACCATTAAAGATGTTACACCACTTCCTGATCAAGAAGTTATACAAGAAGATGTGAAATTGATCTGACCAATGCATACAAATAAGTCAGGATACAAACCTTTGACATTTCCAAAACTATATTCTCATTGATTAATGGCACATATGTCACTAATATTATGCAAATTGGAGACTGTAATGCCCTGGCAATGTTTCAGCAGTTAATGACCTTGATCATCTGTGACACAATTGGAAGATTTATGCATATATATCCAGATGATATCTTCATATATTTGGACACTATTGAGGAGCACAAAGAGCATCTTTGTGTGGTATTCAAATGCTTGAGGAAAAATCTACTCTACCTTAAGTGGAAGAAGTGTGAACTATATGCCAACAAAGTAGACTGCTTGGGACATGTCATTATTAGCCAGGGAATTCACCCTGATCAAGACAAGATTGACTGTATCTGCAAATGGCAAGTCCCTTGAGATTACAACAATGTCTAACAATTTGTTGGACTTGTCAGTTACATTGGAACATTTTTACCTGATATTATGACATATACAGGTGCATGTTTGTGTAAGGGAAACCTCTCAAGGCTGTGGCTAAGTCACACAACTGGCAGAGGGAGGTCCAAAGTCTATTCAGTATTTGTACAGGGTCTATGGATATAACTACTCACCTGGCAGAGAGAGATCCAAAGAGAACAAGTCTAAGGAGCTCTCTGGCCAGGTTTCATGCTTCAGGAAAACTTCTAACCCTGACCCAAAGGTGCAAACTCCAGAAATTGCCATAACTCTGGAGATTGTACCAAAAATTAAAATCCATTGTAAATGGCCTCAATCTCCAGACTCATGGCACATGACCACATAAAAATATGACCAAAAGATAGCCCTTGGTCAAAAGTACTTGTCATCAGAAGTGGGAGGATGAGGATGACAGGCAGGCTTGAAGTAAAGGAAACAAACTAGAGGGTTGGGTAGGAACAGTCCCCTGACATCACTCCTCTAGCATGCAGTGTCTTGACATACTGGGTAGAAAAAGTTGTGGACTGCCTGATCAATTGCTGACATAAAGTAGATGCCTTGAATCACCTTTGGTGAATTTGGGTGCCTGTGGTCAAAGTCCCAAACCAATGCTGGTGCACATATATTGGCCTGTGGTTTCCAAGAGATGTCCTCAATGCCATACCCTTTTCACTTCACCTTGAATGGTAGCTTTTCCCAGAACATCCTGCTATCCAGAATTTCTTCCACCTCATACTCCTCCTCATCATTCACTAGGATTGGTGGTGGTGGTGCATTAGGGTGACAGCCAGGGATAGGGTTATCTGGAGCTGGGAACAACTTGACTACATTGAAGACTGGATGCAGTTGATGCAGGCCTGCAGGGAGCTTGAGCCAGT
>JABFYK010000296.1:5288-15308 GCA_018849495.1 Termitomyces sp. T123_Mx157
GTCAATGGCTGTTCTTACATGGAGGGGATGTATGAGTTGCTATCTGTGTCCTTGTCTCTAGTTTTCTTGATGTGAGCATAACCTGCAACTGTTTTGGGATTGGCTGCAATCATGGATTTGGGGGTAAGAGTCCTGTATGTCTGTGAATTAGATCAAGTATTGTTGATTTTCATTGGGCACTTGTTTAGGTCATCTGCATGTCCAGTAGGGTGCAGCCTTTATGTTCCCTGATGATCTTCTTCTCCTCTTTGGTGAGTCAAAGGAGATGTGCAGCACTGGTCCCTGCAGAAGATAGCAATTGTGTATGGCTGAGTGTGGAGTTGTTGAGTTTTGCCCAGAGATCCATGTTCATGTTAGCTTCCAGATGTGCCTAGAGCACCACACTGGTAAGTGTGCATACTGACTTGGTGTTGGCAAGGAGGGCATTGAGGTTTTCTAGATCAATTTTCTAGTCTGCAAAGTATTTAATGCCCTGCTTTAACAAGAAAATCTTGTTGCAAACCCCCTGTTGCCATTTGCAGGGCAGTGTGTAGTTGGCAAACTCTGTGAGGTACTCATCCAGGGACATTGCATCAATTCTCTTTTGACTAGCCTGATACCACTTGATGAAGCATGGTTCTAGCATCCCAACTGCCACATATTGCACAATCTCTTCAGGTTTCTTCCCTGAATGTTTGAGGTATTGATAACATGTGTTGGACCATTCTTGGAACTTTTCCACATCTACCTGGCCAGGCATGAGCATAGGACAATCCTTCAATTTGGTGACTTTTACTTCCATGAGCAGGCAGTTGTTAGCAGTGGTTGACATTAGTGATACATCTGAGTGGCAGCAGCATTGATTGTAATGGGTAGTGACAGGTGCTGGTAAGCCAAGGTACATATGCTTGTGGTTTGTGTGGAGATCTATCTGGTCCTTGTCAGATGAGGGGTCTTCCTCAGAGCTGAAAGAGGGATCTGTGAGGGGTGACAGAGGTGGTGTTTGAAAATTCCTGTTGGCTGTCTCAGATGCTGTTTGGCTCCAGTGGGCAGCTTTGCATGTCAATGAGTGTGGCACTGTAGTGTGGAGGATTGCTCTCTGACATGCCTCCTGCTGAGTTATGAGTGGGGTGGGCATTGAAGGTGTGTATCAGGTCAGTTTGAAATTTTCTTGAGACAGTTGTTGGTGTCAAAAAAAAAAGTCAAAGGCTGACAGGTTATCAGCCTCATTCAAACCACCAGACAAGACAATAGTTTCTCTTTGATGTTCATGGGTTGGTTAATACAATGTAGTGTAAACTCAATGATATTGATTCTCACCTTTGTTGTTTGTGGGTTGGTTAAGAGAACAACAAAGGTGAATTCTGGTCTTTTGGTGAGGTGTATCACATGACTAAAATTGTGGCATGGCTCAGGGTTATTTCTCATGAGTTATTTCCACTTTACTTCTTGTTCTGTCATGAGGTGCTTGGGGCATCCTTACAACACATTGATTGGAGGAGGGGTTGGATGGTGAGCCAGCAGTGCTCCATGTATATAGTTGGTGTCTACAAAAGAGTTTATTCACTCTGGAGTTGAGGACAGCCACAACACTCCAGACCTGCTGGGTGTTAGTTGTCTCCACCTCTACATTGAGCTGGAGTGAGTTGGAGGATTTGGTTGAGGCTATCATGTAATGCTGGAAGAGGCAGTACTCCCAAGCAAAAAGTTGGGGCTGTTTTGAAGAGGTAGCAGAGGGCACAAGAGTGAATCTCTTAGTGGGAGAGGAGGGGGTAATCATGGTTGCAAATAGAGGGGTGTCAGCAGAAACTGTATTAATTGCATCTATCAACAAACAAGTGAACCAATTTACATTGAGTAATGGGGGTGTACTGTTTACCCATTGCTTTTTGCAAAATCCTCCTCTGTTACTTCCATGTGGTCCAGGCTGTCCAGTGCCTTCCCTAGGAGCTCCTCCAATAGGGCTGTTCTAGGGAAGGGGACTCCAGCAGCATCATGGGCTGCCTATGAGGAGACATTGGCTGTGGATGGTCCAAGCCAAGCCTGCCACTCACAACCTGACACTCCCATCAGGAGACAAGCAATGAGTGGGCCAGCTAAGAGGCAAAGGTGGAGGGTAAGGCAGAGATGAGGGGTGGCACTAGCCAAGCTCACAGTTAGGCTACTGAATAAACCCAAGAGCCATGCTATTGTTTAGACTGGAGCTAGTGTAGCCCCATGTCTGCCTTATATACTACAGGACTACTAAGTACAACTAAGTACCTATGACTATGTCAGAGGCTGCTGACTACAACCTAATGACAAAGCAGAGGCCAATGACTATGACATATTAACTAATTTGGTCTGGTAGTAAAAGGATCAATGATAACAACAATACAGTAGATGCCAAGTCTGATATACCCATTAGGCCTGGGAGCTGAGATGGAAAGGGAGTAAGATAGGGCCCAGCAGTCCAGAGTCCAGCTAGATAGGCAGTCTGGAGTCCAGCTAGATAGGATGCCAGTACTCACAAACTAAGCTGAGCTAGGGTTGAGATGGTCCAAGGACCAGTCCCCTTACACTGCCAGGAGTTGCAGGAGCAGCTCCTCCTGCTCTTCCAGGGCAAGGTAGCCCACCCCAAGCCCAAGCAGACACCTATGTGCAAAGTGGCTAGACACACTACAACATCTGCACAGGAATGGGAGAGCAGAGTGCTACTGGGAAGCATCTACATCCATGAGGGCCCCCAGGAGTAAGATCAGGCATGCTGGCAGTGTCATGGGAATAGGAGCAGATGGCAGGAACACCCAAACATCATACTCCCATTTATGTGGCAGCACATATTGGGCAAATTCAGTGAGATATTCTTTGAGGAACATTGTGTCAATTTTCAATTGGCTAGCTTGGTGTCACCTGATAAATTGGAGTTCAAGCATTCTGTCCACAACATATTGTATGATTTCTGAGGGTTCCTTCTCTGAATGTTTCATATAGCAGCATTTCACTAGTCTTAGAACTCCTCAACATCCATGCAGCCCAGGATCAGCATGGAGCAGTCTATCAGTTTGATCATCTTGACCTTGGCAAACTATCAGCTCTTGGTGCTGTCAAATGATATCAGTGGTGGCTGTGGATCTTAGCAGTATTGATAGCAATTAGTGTGCACTGATGAAGGAGGTTTGGAAGGTTGGGCTGGACAGTTGGCAGACAGTTGGTTTCTCGATCTGAGTCTGTTGAGCTCTGTTCTGGTGGGTCAAATAATTGAGAGCAAATAAGATCAAATATCTTTCTAAAACTACTAAAGAGTAAAGCATAACTATGTCTATTGAGAGAAGATCTTTACAATTGAAAATTTAAGGTAATCACAGGAATAAAGTGTAAACTTATGCAGGAATGTAAAGACTAAAGACTTTGAATGATATCAAAAGTAAGAACTAAAAAGTAAAGAGCTGATTGAATACTGAAGCATTCTATCATAAGAATGGGTTCTGGGAAGATCTAGAGCTACATGAAATTTTCCAAAAGGGGAACTGGTATGGGCTAGTTGGAATATTCAGCTTTGGATATGACATTGTTGAATATGAGATACTTTGAGCCCTTGTTATGATGGCAGAATGCATCACATGATGTGTTATTTTTATCTGTCACATGAACTTTTTTTTCCTTCTACTTTTTTCATCTCTTTCACCACCATTGCAACACATTGTCACTTATTTTGGATGTGTCACACAAGCTTTTTTTCTCAACCCTTTCTTATCTTTCTACTACCACCAGCCTATCATCATGGTCTACCATTGTGGCCTACTTATAACAAGCCAGTCATTGCATCACATCTACCCTACAACAATGACAAAATTCAATTCCTAAACATTGATCACATCATGGATCATAGATGTCATGCACAATAAGTTCAACCTCCATGCATATAGTGAGCTCAAAGGAATTTTTGGTGTGTATATGCATCATTGATTATATCTCACTATTTTCTCATTTTTCACACAGACTTGCCATTCTTTCCACCAAATCATACTGCTTGCATAGATTTCCTTTGGCTGCTGGAATATGTATATTTTGTTATGATGCATAAACTTGATAGTATGGGATGACTGGTGTTCTGGAGTTGTACTATAATGCACTTGTCTGTAGATATAAATATGGGTACATCTGCTTGGTAGTATTAGGATAAGCTCAGAAACAAATCAGGAAATCATAGAAAATCTTTGAGGAATCTCTAAATCTGAAAAGAAGTTGGATATGGTTGGCCAGACCAACTCAGAACCCATTCTCACTGGGCCTCATGCCACTGTATTTTTGTAAACTTGAAGCTATTAATGAGTAATAACTGGGTGATACTATCTCTATCCAGTTGGATTCCACTCTCTTGAATTCATGCATGTTTCACAGCTCTGACATGACATTGCACCACTCATACATTGGAGATGCTCACTTTATCAATTGCATTGAGTGTACATCAGCCGAGAAAGACTAAACTTTACAAGTAATCACAAATACCATACAAAGTATTTCCATTTGGTTCAGATGGTAGTGATGAGAGCCTCAGCTTTCTTCCAATCATCATCACAGCCTCCTTTTCCAAGCCATGCAAAAGTATTGCCAACTGCTTGACCAATTGGTGCCAAGTCTTCAGCAGTTGCATCAGGCAAGATGCAGAAATCTGGATGAATAAAATCATAAAGAAGTCCTTTTGAGAGCAAAGTATCAGAACAACGAGGCCAGAAGGAACAAGAATCCAGTCACCATTGGACCAAGATCGTTCTGCGGCAGCCTTTGCAAGTGGTAGACGGACTTTCTGATACAGCTCAAGAACTTGAGAAAGATTTGCGGAGTTAGTCTTGTTATGAGCCAAAAGGCGGCCGAGAATATGGGCATCCTGACATGGAACATCACTCAACAAGAAAAGCAAGAATGCTTCTTTTCGGAATGCAAACTGTACCTCAATGGCTTGTCCACCTCCAATTCCCTGGTGAGGTGTCATAGCATGAGCCTACCAGAAAAGAACTTTGAATGGCTCAACCAACAAGTCAAATCAAGACTGACTGCATCACCAAGTAGACCAACGTGGCCTGAAACAGAGGCGGGCAAAGGTTCAACAATGTGAATAGCCCATCGACTCGGTGCCTGTATCATCTGTTGTGATTGTATTTAGTGTTTCCAGGAAGCGACACTAAGTATACGCCAAATCTACCCACCGATATGACCTCTACCAAGTCAGGTTCCCAGCCTGTGTAACAGTCAATAACTTCTTGTACTGGAACAGTGGCCACCCATGGATCAGGAAAAGGTTTTCCAAAACCATTTTCCACATTGTAAAAGCAAACAAGATTAACGATGTCGCCGAAGGGATGGGTTACAACGTGCTGATGGACAAGTGAGCTATTCTAGACCAGCGGCTACATGTCAATTCTACTTACTCTCGTCTTTCCGCACCACTGCGGAGAATTGACGAAAAAGGCTAAGTCATAGATCATTCAATGAATCATGAGAAACTGACTATTCGAGCTTGATCTAGTGCATGGTTCTCGTGATTCTGTTGACGCAGCTTCTTGCGATCTGCTACGCCGCGGTATGCAAGTGTTCCACTAGCGCGCATTCAGCATTCAAAACCGAAAAAGGGAAAAACAGAGAAAACATAGCCTAGCCGTACCTCCACCTGGGTTCACAGAATCTTTCATAACCCTGCGAGGGATCCATTTTTGCCAAGTTCGTGAAAAGCGTAGCTCTTGTTGCAGAATGGACACCATCACAGCCGATAAGAATGTCGGCTATCCTGGTGGAACCATCTTTCAGTTTAATCAAGACTCCTTTGGATGTTTCCTCGTAGCTTATCACATGGCTCGAGGTGTGAATGGCACAGAGACTAGAAAGCCGCGATTTCAGCATGTCCAAAAGTATCGGACGTGGAATGGTCAAAGGGCCATCTGATTCGAGCTATGAATTTTGGTTGAGAACCAAGAATAATGACTCGACACACAGGGCATCATATGGTTATGGAAATCAACACCAATCGTAGGCTGGTCTGCCTTGCGGAATACAGGTCCTATAGCTGCGGCAAAAAAAATTCGTTTCCGTGAAGATAGAAGAAGGCCAAACTTGTTGAACGCACCCTCGCCATCTTTTGGTAGGGGAAGGTCCCTTTTTTTCACTTCCTCTTCAAGTCCGATGTCTTGCAATGTCTGCCAGGTCCTTTTCCAGATAGCGATCCCTGCGCCGATAGATGATATCTCGTCCTTGGTTTCGTATATATCTACAGCGATATCATTGGAATGAAAGCATATGAATGCAGCGAGTGCAAGGCCACCAATGCCTCCGCCACTGAACCAATCGTTATTTGACGTTGGTGCACGTCATTAGGGTAAACATCCTCACCTGATGGCCACACGAAACCGAGGAGATGACGCCATGAGATACAAGAGTGGTATTCGAGATTGGCCGACTGGAAGAGGAGACTATTATAACCCTGAGAACAGCCCCAATGAAGGCTGTGGCCCTTACTTGAGCACCGAGATCACTGTATCAAGAACGTGCACAGCAATTAATCAGGTGCTTTCAGACACAGTGATTCCGCGGATACTATGCCCTCCCCGCATGCTCCGAACCCTCTGAGTCGGACAAAAGAGACTTCTGCCACAACCAGTCATATTTAGCACTAGTAACTTGACATTGGAGGTGCTATATGTTACCTGAGACGATTCCAAGTTACCTTTACCTAACATATGGTCTAGTTGTTGTGTCCCGGTCGTCAAGGATGGCGAAGGCAAACTCACACTTGCCGAGAGCGGAGTTTAAGTGGTGTGTGTTTTACTCACTGCTTCCTTGTCCCGAGCGAAATTACTAGACAATCTGTGACTACCGACTCAAGGGGTATTCCGAACATCAGGGGAGACATAGTATTTGCTCTCTACCACCTACAATTTGTATTCAGTTTATTTTCTACTGTTATATAAGTAACTATGTCCGAATAATCTCTAGATCGTTATGAGGACCTGAGAATTAGCGATCGCACATCAGGAACATTAGGTCTGACTAAGGCCACTCCGAGTCCGAATATATCCTGGCAAAAGATCGCTTGTCTGATTTATGCTACATACCGACGTTTTTCTGTCTAATATTCTGAAACATCGATTTCAGACTTTCAAGGAGGTTCAATGAATGAGTCAGACCAAGTGAAATTTTACTTACTCCCCAGATAACTAAATCATTGTGGAGAGAAAAAGCTGTCTTACCCTTTGGGCATATAATCCAGATTTTATTGATAAGAAAGTGAATGCTATTGACCCCCAGCAGGTTCTTCACAACATGTGACCTTCGGATGTTGATGATGCAGGACTTGTTGATTGATGTAAATGCGGGTTCTGCGGGTAAGGAGCAGGCCTCTGCGCAATCAGCATATCTATCACAGATCACCAAGCCTCATGACTATTTCTGGCTTAGTGCCATTGTTTGGTGGATACTGGTAATAGTATGGTCTGATGTCTCACCTCCTTCCGCTACATGCAACGGGCTTGCATTTTTCCATTTGAGCAATGGCCTTGCACTCTCACCACCATCATTACTACACAGGTGAGCACATAGACACTTGTTCACAGCATATCAGCAGTTAAATCCCCTTTGCAGAGCAGTGATTGCCATCACTGTCATTATCTAGTCACATTTTCTTTTGCATCACTACTCTAAGAAGTAAGATTCATTCACAGTTGCCAATCATTGAGTCTCTATCTCATCATGCACAGCAGATTAAGATAAATGAGCTAATAAGGATATATTCTAAATAGCAAGTTTCATCTTCACAGTAAGCTTTTTACTAGTATGTATATGCTGCTTACCATAATAGCTCACCATACCTCTTCAGTACTAGAACCTTAGTTGTTTAGTCATACTTTTTCACACACCCTTCCACCTCTCCCTATGTTTTCTTTTTGAACACTCTTTCTTGGACTTACTTATCTTGGACTCTGTTGTATCTCTCTCTTGGACATCCAGTATATAGTACTGGCCATAGCTATGTCACCACTTCAAGAAAATCAAAAAGGAGTTCCTTCAGCAGCTGATTTCCACTAAACATATGATACAATAACTCAGAAATCCAATGCATCACACAAAGAGCTGCAGAGGCAAGTGCAAACAGCATTTGACAGAATATCATCAGCCACTATAAGGTTGTATTGTTACTTGCCTATCAATATACCCTTTGGTAAAATTGCCAGAATAAGAGTTTTCATTTGTCTGTTTCTATGATACTTTGACATATCTATTTCTAGTAAACCCCACAGTTCAATCAGTCTGCTTTTCTTGATATCTTAGCATAAAATGGAATCAACAATTCCAGCTCATCAGAAATGGAGCAAGTGTTGGCATACAATACTGGTCAATAAATCAAACTTTAATCTGATGTCTAATGGATTCTCAGAGACTTGTGCTTTTTGCTTGAAACAACAACAGCTTTCTGACAGACAATGTGCTGCTAAAAAATGGAAAACAAGATACCAGATCAGGACCACAATGATGATTCTATTGACCTGCTGGCTGATCTTCCTGTTGTGGACTTGAAAACATTTTTGAAGTTACTTAAAAATCTTGCCAAGACTGAAGAGATCATCTCTCTTGAAGTCCAAGTCAAATTTGATGACAGGTGGTTTCACTTCACTATGATAGATGGCTTTTCTGCAGCACTCATTAAAGCATCATAAGGATCACATTCCATATTGGTTGTGATGTTCCAGAGAATGTCCATGATTTCATACACAATCACCCTGCTTCAAACCCAGCTCAGGTATGCTTTTATCACTGTTAATTCAAGAGTACTATTGACCTGACTCACTCAAAAGCTATAGGATGCAATTTTGAAGGAAAATCCTGCTTTAGCCTTCTCTAAAAAGGCCATATACCATATTTGATACCATCAGACATGCCAAGAATAGCAGTGCCACACAGATGAAGTTAAGTCTGCATGCATATTGATTGAGGAAGTGAGCCTTTCAGGGAACAATCTAAATATACTTGATATAGTATAATCCATCTATGTTCATGAGGAGTATGGTTGTATAGTATCACATTGGCTCTACTTGGGCTTTTTAAATTATGGAAGGATAAGATACATAAAATTTTACTCAATTCCACTTGTGAGCTTTTCTAATTCATATCATATTATGGCTCACCTGAACTGATGTTGATTATATAGTCAATACTAATGCTTCAGACTTTGAAGTCTTTGTCTTGCTTGGAGAGATGTATGGATCTGGATGTCCCCTTGGATATCTTATTCTATGTTCCAGTGATGGGGACCAAGAGGCAAAGAAATTATTACTCATGGATTTTCTGAAGCACTTCTCAAATGGGACTTGGAACCCATTATTACTCTTATAGATAAGAATTACCCAGAGATCAATGCCTGTGGTGCTGTCTTCTCTGACACAAAGTATCAGCTATGTTTTGGGCACTGTCTATGTGCTCTAAAGACATGTCTTTCTGATTTTCATCCCAGACCAAACATTATGATGTTCTTGAGGCAATGAAAAGGTTATCCTGAATTGAAGAAAGATTTGTGCTAATTGCACAATCAAAAGAACTAAATCCAGTGAGTTCATCTATCTATCTTGAAGTACAGCATTAATAAAGCTACAAATAGGACACCTGCACTGAAAAAGCTATACTTTGTCTCACAATCCACCTCAATGGAGAAATATCCCTCAATTCTACCCCTCTTCATCTACAGCTTGTTATTTGTTTAAATGGGGTAATTCGATTGACTGCTCAACTTCTGAAGTCACAGAAAGATTGTTTCAGTTGAGCCACTGGACAAGTCAATGATAGCCATGAATCTGATGGCAACAGTTTCAGCAAGGATAAAGATTATGATGCAAATGATTTTCAGAAGCAGAAAAAAGTCAGCAACTATTGCAGTGTTCACCAGGTCTATCTATTGATCCAACTGTAAGAACCCCAGCATTGCTACTTGTGCTTGGCCTGCTGCACTTGTCCCTTGCCTGTCTCTTAGCCACCTTTGCACCCATTTGACTCTTGCTTGTTGCTTGTGACTACCTG